>JAODAL010014293.1:0-88011 GCA_025379985.1 Phyllomedusa bahiana | reverse complement strand
TCACACACCCCCCCTTTGAGCAACAGAGATCGTGGCAAAACCCCTTTAATTTCCCGTTCTTTAAAATAGCATGGGAAAAGCTCTATTGCCCCCTCTTTTTGTTGTGGTATACAGATATATACTGGCCAAACTGAGGTTAAAAGGACACACACTTGGCCTCTGTTGGGCCACTGCATTTTATGAAAACGTTTAACTATACATGAGAATCTTTCACGGCATACACGCTAAACGAACATCACAAACCTGATGTGTATTTAGCCTTAGGCAAGGTTTACATCTCCTTTGTAAAGTACATTGATGTGTATGCATACATAAACAAGTTCATAGAGTTAATAGTCTGACAAGGCCATAAGTGTGTCTGTGTAGTGCAAAAAAAAAAAAAAGTTATGTAATAGTGTACGAGCTAGCAGCATCCAGTAAAGAAATTTTGTTTCGTTTAGCAGTGGGACCCTATGGGGGACAGATGCAACTATGCCTTTGTTTGATACATACATCTTGGCCATACAGAAGTCATAAATGTGATGAGAACCTAACCTAAATTTGGCCTTTCAATCCCACAAAGTTTTTTTGGGAAAAACAAGTATGAAAGTAAGGGGCCATTCACACTGCGTTTTTGGATCCGTGTTGAATCCGAAAATCGGATCCAAAAACACTGCAGCGCTCGGATCCTAAACAGATCCAACATGCAGCTGTGTGTTTTGCTACGTGTTGGATGCAGCAGGTTTGCACCCTGTAGTTTATTATAGGGCTCCTGCTGCGTCTTTCATGTCAATTCGTGGGATGGGTCCGAAAGATTGAGTGAAACACGCTTCGGCGATCACTCGAGTCTTTCTAGTAAAAGCAATGTAAATCACATGTTTGGGTCCGTTTGGGGTCCGACAGACGGATCCAAACACGTATCTAAAAGCGTATGTTAATCGTAATTAGCTTTATTTATAAAGACACAATCTCTGTTCATTTCACATGTTACAACCTGAGGAAACAGAGCAGGAGTCTCTGTGAAACGCGTTGTTGTTTAAAGCGCTGCTGTAATAAATTATAGACACTTTTATATGGTCAGGTACCAAGTGTCTTTTGTTTTTACATTGTAATTTTAAACTATAGCCTAGATCGCTTTTTATACCTGCATCCAGTTTATTTCCATACGTATTTTGAAATAAATCAATCCGAACATTTTTTTAAGCTTTGAATCATCTGATTTTATGTTTGTGTGAGTTTTTTCCCTTTTTGTCTTTTCAAATTACCACTTGTTGGAATTCAACATTATTAATTAACAATTTAAAAACAAAAATACAAAACCTAAGTGTCGCCATTTTCAACCTGAATTCATTGAACAAAAGAAAAAAGGTGATCATTTTCCTCAAGTGTGATTTTTTAAAATGTTCATCCTTAATTATATGTTAAAAAACAAGATTAAAAGAACCCAATTATTTTTAACACCTTTTTTAACATGTAACAATTTTTTAATTATATCACTAATATTGTAATTTATGAATGTTTAAGAGAATAGTACAGTAGTTAAATCCTGTTCTATAAAATATGAACTAATCAAACAATAGTAATGTTTTTAAAAAACTGGCCTTTTATCATCAATTTTGTCCCTTCTATTGGGTGAAATGAAATCTTGTCCATAAGCGTTATAAAAGTGGCCATTTCTTTTGGTTTAAAGAGTTTTGTATGGCCCTGCCATGGTGTTCGGCTCCACCTGAGTGAATATCTGATTTATGTTAACTTTTAAAATTACTGTTTTTCTTGGATACACAAAGAATGGCACTGGACCAAAAGGGATGCAAAAAAGTCAATTCTACTTCTTCATTTTCACAATCTTTGGAGAGTACAGTAGCCGCCCCAAAGCGCCGAACCCCCTTGATGTCTTTTGTAGAGATTTATGTTTGTTCAAGAGTGAACATGTCAGGACATGAAACTCTGAAGCTGTGTCTTAGGGCATGTTCACATGGCACCTTGCATCCATGTAAACATCTGCCTATGTTATAAAACTGAATAACCCCTTTAACCAATGGTTTACACTGATCAGCCATAACTTTTAAACCAGTCATTTCCACCACATGAAGTGAAGAACATTCATTATCTTGTTACCATGGTACCTGTCAAGCTGTGGGGTAAATTGAGCAGCAAGTGAACAGTCAGTTCTTGAAGCTGATGTATTGGAAGGTGGAAAAATAGTTGGGCATGAGGATTAAAGCGACTTTGACATGGATCAAATTCTAATGGCTAGGTCAGAACATTCCCAAAACAGCAGAGTTGAAGTGAACCTTATTTGCAATGCTCATCAAAAGTAGTCCAAGACAGGACAACCAGGGAACTAGCGCGTAGGTCATGGGTGCTCAAGGATAGCTTGTCTGCTAATTTTTTTTTTTTAGCACAGATTGCTGAAATGATCACTGTTGGCAATAAAAAAGGGTCAGAACACACAGTATATCACAATTCAGATTAATAAGATTAATAAAAAGTAATTTGAAGAAAAGTATTTGGCAATAAAAGAAAGGGGCCTGGTCTGAGGAATCACATCTTCTTTCACATTTGGAGGACCTAAATGTGGTGTTCTTATCTCAGAAAGGTGTAAAACCAGTAAATAATCCCTTTAAGACATAATAGTTTGTCAAGTTAAAGGGGTTTTCTCACTACAAAGATTAGCTCCCAACATGTTGGGAACAGTAAATGAAGACTTTTCCCAAGTATATTGCTTTTTTTATTAATTTTTATTTTTATTATTATTTATTTTTATTATTATTTTCTTTTTTGAGAGGATAAAAATGATTTTGCACTCAGGCTTTTTGTCTGATAACAGGGATGATGTCATCACACAGGTCCGTCACACAGAACTGCTGGCCGCTTTAGTGTTATCTGATTTCATAAACAAAGGAGACTAATTGTTTATTTTAGCTCTGAAACTTCTCTGGACTTCAGATAAACATCGCCTGCTCTTATGTCACAGTACTTAGCAGACCCTTAAATACGAAGCTGATATGCTAATTACCCACAGCCTGACCAGGAAGAGACAGGATGCATGAATGAAAGCTGCTTTTGGCTCTGAAACAGCATGGTGAGACAACCCTTTTAATGTAATTGTCCAGTAATATACAGTCGATATCCTGCTGCGTTACTTGGGATCAGAGATAAGGGTGTTGTCCAAAGACATAAAAGTTCACCTCTGATTGGTGAAGTCAGGAAATAACATGTGACTGCAACCAATCAGCAGCTATGACAATCCAAGAGCTGGAAGTAAGCAGAAGACCCAGAGAGAGCACCAGCAGTGCTGGAACAGCCTCTGTGAGATCAATAATAAATAATTAAATAAGTTCATTTTTTTTTCTCACTTTCTCATTTCTCTGTAAAAAAAAAAAAAATGATATGTACCAATGCCAAAAAAATACTAAAACTTATCCTGGAAAAAGTAAATACCGCAGGAGATTAGGTCTCATCCTCTACATCATCTTGCGCCAAGCTGGTCACTGGTCCTTATCCGCCAAGGGTACAGTATGATTCCAGCATCTGCAGGTGATATTAGCCCCCTAGCCTCAGCAAGAATTTTGATCAGAGGAGCCAATATAAGCCATGCACAGTAACAGTACAAAACTGGTCAAGCTTCACATCAAGAGGACATGCAGCGTTCCTACAGAAGAAAAGCAACATATAGGCCATTGCTTAGTTGAGGCTTAAGGCTCTTAAGAGCAGGTATTTTAACAGCTTTACACACAGGCAAGTTTTGACAAATTGATGACATACTTGGCAGTCTGGATGGTAGTGAAAACAGACATGGAAAATTAATCTCCTTATTTTCAACGTAAACGAGGAAGCTGGGCCATAGTAGCAGAAACGCTGTTCCAAAAAATTCTTATGTCCTTTTTGACCATTTTTAGTCCCTGTAGAGTGCTGCTGATATTGTGTTGTGTTTGCATACATTTATAACCAGGCCTAAGGCTATATCTACACAGCATAAGAAAAATATCCTATTTTTTGCAGTTCTAGTCCAAAACCGCTGAAAATCCAATAGTTTTTGCTGTTCATAGACTTTCTTTTTTTTTATTAAAGACCTGTTGTCTGCACCGGTCGTTTTTTTTAAGCCCGGTTTACGGCGCCGGCGGATATAGGAACAAGTTGTATAATACACCAGTGTATTTAGTTTTTTCATCATCTTCCCATACAATGAAATGTATGGGCCGACAGCTAAAAAAAAAAGAGAATCGATGGCGGTTTTTGCCAATACAGTGACAAAAACTGCCGCCGTGCATCGGGAAAAAAAACTACTGACTTTCGATTGTTTTTTGTCCTTTGCAGTGTGGCCCCAGCCTAAGTTTCATTTACTTTCTCAGTCTTTTAAACCTTCACCTGACTTCCTAATGGGTGGAACATAATTCTTGGTGTTAACTTCATCCTAGTTTTTGATCATTCAATAGATGCATCCACAGGTAAGTTCCGTATCTAAATCTAGCTTCATAGCTTGAAGAGAGAGCTAATGGCCTTGAAGCTAGTGGACTTTTGAAGGGTACTTCCAAGTATGTAGAGTATGCTTAATCACTTTTTTTTATATCTTATAACCTTTTGCACTGGACCGATTGTGTTCAATAGATATTTTCCTATGGTCTGATCAAATTCTGGCATAGAAGAAACTGCCAGTAGAACAAGACCAGTTGCCGTGCTAGGTGTCTAAATGATAATTTAAATAAGAAGGTGTGCTCGTTAGAAGAAAACCATTAGGGTGCTTTCACACGGCGTGTTTTTGGTGCGTTTTTGATGCGGTTTTTGGATGCGTTTTTTGTGCAGAAAGACACAGCAATTAATGATATACATTGTTGCGCAAAAAACGCATCCAAAAAAACGCATCAAAAACACACCAAAAACGCACCGTGTGAAAGCACCCTTAGCAATAGAATACTTGAACATATAATCTACCCTGCAGTGTGAGGCTCTGCAATGTGTAGTTAGAGGCCGTTCACACGGCTTATTTCGCCGCGGATTGGAGCCGTACTGCGCGCCGGATTTGCGCTGCAGTATGGCTCCAGTCCGTCGCAGTAATTACAGTAATCCACAGTTCTCATAGAGAACAGTGGATTCCGTCGCTCCTCCCCGCTCGGCGAATCCGCCGGGCGGGGAGAAAGTCACCTGCACATTACCCAGGCGCAATACGCGCCGTGGATAATGCAAGTCTATGGGGCCAGCGGGCAGCGCCCCCGGCCCTTATTCAAGCCGGAATTGCGAGCGCAATCCGGCTCGCAATTACGGCTTGAATAAGCCGTGTGAACACGGCCTTAGAGAGGTATTCATATGTCATGGAACTGAACTGCAGAAAGATAGGGCTAGCAAATTAACCCTTTAATGCTCTTTGATGTATTTTTATTTCATGGTGGTATTAAGGAGGTGTAGAGTAGGCTCACATGCTGAGTCTGCTCCATGCCCAGTGGATTTACTAAAGGTGAATCATACAATACAGTTTCAGCCCATATTTTTTTTCTGTTTTACAATCATTGAATTGCACATCTTCTGCTCAAAAACCGAGTGGAAGATTGTTCATGTTCAGAGTGTTTCAGAATTCCAGCGGCTGAAATTCCATTCATAGAAGACTACCGAACGGATTTTCTATTAAAGTCTATAGGGACAGTTTCTGGTCAGTTTTCAGACGGTTTCCAAATCCGCAAACCATCTGAAAATCCAATGAGAAAACCATGCCGTGTGTGGACTGACCCTTAAGTCATATTATTCAAATACCGGTAGTTCATCTTTTGACTAAACAGAATATATTGAAATTCCACCAACAATCTGTTACAGACTTTACCACCACCAATTAATTTCCCTTGCCAAGTCATTTAGCAATGATTTAATTAGGCACTGCACTGTAAACAGATCTGACATAACTCAATAGTACAGAATATATATATATATATATATATATATATATATATATATATATATATATATATATATATATATATATATATATATATAAAGTAGCATTTTTCTTCTTCACTTATAGGCCACTTACATCTTGAGAGTCATTATGAGAGTCACTCAGCTCACTTAGATGTTGAGTTACATGCTGTCCATGTAAGTTTATGATGAGGGGAGTGGGAGGAGGAGTAAAGTGCTATAGATGGGCAGATAGACACAGAAAGAAGCAGCTATAGCTATTACGAAGTGTTCTATCTCATTCTAGCGCTTTCTTCACAGCAATACTCATAAGTGCTGTATAATATCCTCCATGCTACTGCCTTTTCTTTAGGATGTGCTACAGATAGAACGGAATCTTCTCTTTTGTGTGTTTCTGTGTACGTGTGCTATGAATGGGAAACATCATAGCAGCTAGTCTCTACTCCACTCTGGGGCTGAACTCAGGAAAACCTCACGAATGCCTGCAGAGGGGAAAACTGGCAATATATGCTAGATGCAAGTTATATAACGGTCATAAATACTGTTTTTTCTCACCTGACAGCTTATTCTGAGTTACCTGAAAGAACCGATAAGCCTTATCTAAAGTCTCTGACTGCATATTGATGGTTGAAATGTATATTGTAGGCTTGAGGATTTGTTTGTCTTTTCAATCTTGTCTCCGCATAGCTCCAGGATTTCACATCATCCGGGCAGGAATTGTATCCTGGTTGTGGTTTATGAGTTTCCTTGAACCTATAACCTAGTTTAAATGCACACTGATGTAATTTGTGTGCAGTCTGTTAACACTCTGATGCATTTGGGAGATTTTTTTTTTTATGTAAATCTTTCTTTTGACCTTCTGTGGGCTAAGATGACGTATGAACACCTGCTCTTTACACAGGTGGAATATTTTTCTTTATAATGTCTGGTTTAAAACTAACTGGAAAAGAAACAAAGGAAAAAAATACAGAATTTGGAGCTGCTAAAGCTTTTTCAGTAAGGAATGAGTTTTATCAGGCTTTTCACATTGACAAGTGCTTTAAATGCTGTTTAAGTGCACGTTAATATTCAACAAAACACCGGGCGTCCTTGTAAAATTTTCCAACTGATGGTTTAGGCTTTATGGAAATGGCAGTAATACTTGACAATATGTCTACTGGAAGAATAGGTATCACAGTTGTAGTAGAAAATAAGTGAACCCTGATATGACTCTTTAAGAGACAATGATGGTCCTTTCAACCTGGATTGATAGCTTTCCCTGTATCAGGTTGTGTACAGAGCAACATGTTAGGCCAGGTCCACACAGCGTATTGCAGCTCATACATTTGCAAGCTGCAAATGCATTGGTATTGCTGTAGGAATTACGAAAGTACATAATTTAAACATCGGAATGGCCTGCAATAGTACGAGAAACATCTGTGCCTCCTATATTTAACTATCTGCTAGAGCTAGTGACATGTCACTTCTTTTCAGACGGCCGCAAAATTCCCATCTTGTGATTGATGCCGCCTATTTTACATTGATCACTCTGGTTACTGTACTGGAGATTGTTTGTGTCGTATTTCGGTGAAGTTGAGCCATAAATCCGTGCAAAAATACTGCCCAAAAGACACTGTGAAAACCCCCTTAATCACTATATTTGGGCGTGGTTAGCAGGACTTCCATTTTCTTTTCCAGGAATCTGGTCTAGGAGTACTCTACCAATCTGTTCACCGCTATTTAACCCTTCAGACGCCATGGCAAATGAGAAACTGTAACACGTGTGGGTGCCAATTGGTTAACATGGCAGCTGGACGCCTTGTGAAGGCTTCAATCCCTGCTAGGTTTCCCAGGCAGGAAGTGGTAAAACTGCCATTTTTGTTAACAAACGATTGCTCCCCATTGTGATCAAGTAACCCAGGGGGACTTAAAGTACAAGTGGAAAAAAAATGTTAAAAAAAAATTAAGAGTTCCAACCACCACCCCCCCCCCCCTTTGTCATTTTACAAATAAATAAAAAATAAATCGTAAAATAGTGATACATAATTGGTATTGCAACCTTGGGAGAGAGAGAGGCATGACCGGCACATCCTCACACTATACGTTTATCTAATGCTTCTCAGCAACACTTATAAAAAACGAACAGGAGTTTCTTAGTATACTTTTTGATCAAAACGTATAGGCCCACTTGCCACGTCGACCATTTATTTTCCACCATAATTTGCAAATAAATTCTTTCCAGATCAGACAATGTGATTTTCTGGATTTGTTTTCTCATTTTTTCTCTCATAGTTGCGGTCTAGCTAAGATGTCATTTGATTCATGTGACTTTTCAATTGCCTTTTATTCCATCTTTAAACAAAAATAGCGTTTCAGGCATTTTTTATTTATAATTTTTCCTACAGCATTTACCAAGTGGGCTAAATAACCTTATTTCCAATTTTGCATAATATATTAATTATGTGTAATGGGAAAAGAGGACTTTGTGTTTCATTATCTTTTTTACATTTATTTCACTTGTTCCACTATGGAACTAGACTGTGTAATCACTTGATAACTGTTATAATACATAGCTATTCATTATTGTACTGCAATGCATCATGTATCTGTTATTCAGCTGATTAGACCCCTCCGGCTGTCACAGCAACCGTTAGCAGCCTGTGATCTTATTGCAGAGATGCCACTAGCAGACTCTGACTATTGCAGCAGGACTCCCGTACAGGACTCCTGGCTCCTGTGCCTGCCTAGTTACAGCAGGACTTTTGGATGCTGTGGTTGCCTGATCACCATGATGTACATGTACAGCAGTTTAGAGGAAATATAGCCCACTTATCACATACTTCTATCTACTACTCTTTCAGTAAACTAATTTCAATAGTGCCCCCTTTGCTCACTGTCCCAAAGCAGATGAAGTGAGGACATTAGTGCATCACACTATCTGCCCATTACACTTCTACGCTGTGGGCTGCTTTAAGCTTACGAAGATTTGTGCCAGATAAGCCAGTTAGGGAATCCATTAGATAGATAGGCAGGCCCCCTAGTAACTAGATCATTCCTCATTAGGTAGGTAGATATGCCAGCCCACCCATTAGGTAAGTATGTAGGTAGGAACTCAGGTAGCTACTTAGTTGAGTCCCCTGTTAGATACGCCCAGCTATGTCCGTGAGTAAAGTAGGGCCAGTCTTAGTAAGGTAGGGCCCCAAATATGGAGAAGGGAGCCGGGGTAGTTAAAATAAATATATTTGTGTGTATATACACAAACACACACACGAACAGACGCTTTAGCTTTTTGGGGTCCTAAAAATTTCTGATTTGCGACCCGGGGTCCTGTGCACAGACAAAGTGCTTTTTATGACATAGTTAGGAGAGCTTATTAGTATCATCAGTACTGTTAGAGAAGCAGGCTAAAAGAGAAGAGCACTGTGTAGATGGGGTAACAAGGACTCTAGATTGAGATTTTCTCGGATGTTATTGATCTTGAGTTTGAAATATGATGCAAAATCCTCAGCTGAGATGTGAAATGTGGGACTATGCCTGTGGTGGTAGGGGGACGAAGTAGAAGGTTAAAAAATGGTTAAAAATGGGGTCAGAGAAAGTAAAAGAGTAACAATGTAGTACTGTTTAGCAAAAGTGAATACGGACTTGAAGTGCTTTTTTGGATGCATAAAAGTCTTCCTTGTAGGGGTGTAAGAAATATTAATTATTATTAACAATATTAATATTCAGGAATATTAATATTGAACAATAACAATATTCCCGCCTAGATTCTCAGGGGACGGTCAGCGAAGAAAGAGATATCAACGACAAATGTATAAGAAAAGATTATATTTTATCCAGAATGAAATGGGGTACAATGGGGTAAAAATACATTATAAATAATACACTACGAAATGGTCACAAAACAATAAGGATAAAATCCGTAACAAGGAAAGAATATATCAAACTATAGTATGTCAACACCTATATAATAACACCCTGTGAAGCAACACAACAACAAAAGAGAAAAAGCAAACAATACAATAACTCCTGAACGAAACAATAATACCTAAAATGGAGAGTTATGCAAAAATATCTACCAGAATCTGAACTAAGGTCCTCCTGGTTTACTACACAAGCCCTTCTAATGGACTTCCTTACTCTCAGGAGCTTGGACCTCAGTTTCCTCAGCAGCTCTCCCCCTTCAGCTATCCAGCTCTGGGTATTTATATCATTATTCAACCCAAAAGGTTCATGTGCTTCCAGTACCACAGTGCATCCCTTACAGCTTGCCGCAGATTTTTGCTTTGCTAGGGTTGCCTACCGATATATTTATTTATGTGTTAGGCCACATTAGCATCATGTTTTCGGCCTCCTTTGGTGGTATTCATTGGAATGCCATGAAAAAGTGATCCCGACCTATACCATGGCAGGGCAGAGGTGGAGTCATAGGGGTCTTTAGGGCAAATGTAGTCTCTTTTGGGCTATGTAGGCTTTATTTCCAAAACCACAATCTGGTGGTTTTCACTGGAGGGTTCTAAAGCCCTAGTTTGACGCTGAGCACAGCACACCTTCCTGACATTACATCAGTTGCTGGTCCCTCTTGATACAGATGGCACATGATACACACCTGGGAACTGTAAAAACACCTTCATGACCCATAGTGGCCATGAATGGATGATGAAGAAGAAGCCACTGCTAAAGAGAACCTGTCACATAGTTTTTGCCCCCCTTGCTGAGGACAGAACAAGCTAGTGTCAGACCTGCTGTTTCCAGCGCTGTCTCCTTTATTCTGTAAGGTGCAGTAGTTTTCGTGTATTTAATACTCAAATCTGCAGTTTTCAGCCAGAAGAGTCATTCGAAGAGTCCTTCAGAGTGTCCGTTTTTTTCAAACCCGGCCAATCGGAGGCTAGCCCCGCCCACCTCAACTGACAAACCTATTACTTTGAATAGGTAGAAACATGTGAATAACTGTCATTGGGCAGAGCTAGCCTTTGGTAGGTGGAGCTAACACCTGCTCATGAATAAGATTTGAGGGGTTAAAACTGTAAAACTGCTGCATCTTACAGAATAAGGGGCACAGTGCTGGGAACAGCAGGTCTGACACTAGCTTGTGCTGCCTTCAGCAAGGGGGGCATAATCTATGTGACAGGTTCCCTTTAAGTATTTAGTCATGCTTTAGCCGCATGGTAGGTTTAGCAGTTACAAATATACCACTATTGCAGGCAGTTTGTTTCCCTAACACTGCATGATTAAAGGGGTTGTCTCACTACATTGATTCATCTTACCTCAGTCCTGTTTTCTTGGTTTCACTTTGAATTCAGGGGCGTGTTTACTGGCTTCCACTAGGCTGCAGTAGAAGCCAGGTCTGTAGCTATAGCAACCAGTGTAGGCAGCCTATCAGGATAGATGAAACAGTCTGTAGCTATAGCGACCTGAGGAGCTGATGTAGCCCATACAAGAGGGGAGATGTAGGAATGGGTAGGACACTGTTAATGGACATATATTGCAAAGTAACTTGTTTTTGCAAGATCTTTAACATAAAAATCAATCTTTGTAGTGAGACAACCCCTTTAAAGATGGACCACTGAAAATTGTCTTCATATTTGCTGCTACTGTATGCGAAAAACATTGATTATAACAGTAAATGACAAGTCGCTTTTACTGTATAATTCACTTCTGCTACGGTCACAACCTTTATTTCCACCATTTTCAGCAATGACATCAAGTCAGATACAGGATCTCAATTCACTCTTTGGGAATTTATGTTCTTGGTAAGAGAAATATCATTCACAGAAAGGGTTCTGTCTACTTTCCCCATGCAAACAAATACCATATTTAAACCCTTTAACCCCTTAACCCACCACAGTCAAAATAATATGGTTCTTAATTTTTTTTCTCCCCACCTTCCAAGAGCTGCAGAGCAAACTAATTATCTTCTGTTTACATATAAAGCCATTGTTTTCAGTCCTCACAGCACATGTCCCTTTGTTTAATGAATATCAAATCTCCTGCACTTGTCAGTGTAAGGGCTCAGCTAGAAGCTGAATATGCTAATTACTGCTATAGAACCACACTGTATGCCACACTTTTCATTTTTTTTAAATTCGCAAACATTTGGAAAAGCTTGTATTATTCTGTTTACACTTTATGCATGCTTGTTACTGTTAGTTGCTCTGTCACATAAAATATCAATATACTGCATTTAAAGGGGTTGTCTCACTATAAGGGTTGCTTTTTATGTTAAAGGTCTTGCAAAAACAAGTCACTTTTCAATATGTGTCCATTAGCAGTATCCTACCTATTCTGAGATATTCCCTCTTGTATGGGCTGCATCAGCTCTTCAGGTCACTATAGCTACAGACCTGTTTGATCTCTCCTGATAGGCTGCCAGCACTGTTTGCTATTACAGACCTGGTTTCTACTGCAGCCTAGTAGAAGGCAGTAAACACGCCCCTGAATTCAAATTGAAACCAAGAAAAAGGACTGAGGTAAGAGGAATCAATGTAGTGAGACAACCCCTTTAAGTTTGTGGCTTTAACATTTAAAAATAAGGAACAAGGGGTATGAATACTTCTTGCTTCTCCATCCCTCTGTAAGGTGTTGTCTGCACAGCCTAAACAGGCGACTGCCCTGCACTACATTTCCCCTTACTAGGATATCAACTTTCTTGCTTTCCTGGAGCACAGCTAATTTTTTATGGCATACCGTCCATACTTTATTACAGCATTATGTCCTACGATATCTAATGACAGAGAGTAATTGCTGCACTAATAAAGTATGGGCTGTGCTCCAGGAAACAAAAGAAATGTTCATGCAGCTGATATGTATGTGCAAGTTTTCAGATGTTACGAGCTGTCTGCGAAATAAAAATGCAGCAGTCATTTAAGGTGAAATGTAGTGCAGTCTCATTCCTAACTTTAGTGTTATGGTCCTACTACACTCATGTACCTGTTGCCTGTGGTGAGGATTGCACATTGCTATCTCTGCATCAGCAGCAGTGCATGAGTGTCTTTAGTTTGGGTTCTGTCTACTTCCCCATTATAGTAAGTTGTATTATCAAACTGTATGCTGCTACCCAGACAGTGTACTGTATACTGATACTGTATAACCATATTATTAAAAAAATATGCTATGGGCAGTACATCAACAGTAAAGTACATACACTAGCGTAGCAATGGAGGAGAGGAGGAGGCGGTCCACCTCAACCGGCATAATGCCTCAGACCGTGCTCATCCCATACGATGGGCCCGGATGGCACGTCGGCCTGGACCTACCGCATCTTTTCAACTGTATTTGTGTCCTCAGGACTGGCATACAGTTGCTAACTATGCAAGAATACACCTGATAATTAGAGATTCACAGGAGTAAGCAGCTCAGGAGGCGTGATACAGCAATGTTATCATGCCTCCTGCGCTGCTGTGTCTTCTAGGCCAAAAGCCTAAGGCATAGGCCCCAGGCTTCTGGCCTAGGACACGGCAGTGAGCAATTCCCGGTGTAGGCACCGTGATGATGTCATGTCGGATATAAACTTCCAGAGCTAGCTGCTTACTGGGGAACGGGGAGAGGTGAGTATAATTTAGTTTTTTCTAATCAGTAAGAGGGGCCTATCTACCTACAGGGGGCTGTTCAAGAGGGGATATCTAGGAATAGGTAGGACACTGTGAATGGACAGATCTTGCAAAGTGACTTGTTTTTGCAAGATCTTTAACATAAATAGCAATCCTTGTAGTGAGACAACTCATTTACCACCTATCGTGACTTGATGCCTTTATTGTATACTAATAAGCTTATGTATGCTAAGCAGGTCCTAATTTGGTGTCTGTTAGTTTAACCCTGTTGAAGTTTCCTAGTGGGACTAAAAATAGTCTAAAAGTTTAATAAAGTATAAAACGTTTAATAAAGTGTAATGAAAAAACTATCCAAAGTGGAAAACAAATTCCCATTTTTTCCATACAAAATTATTCTTCATAAAAGACAGATTTTAATTGATACTGCTGTATCATTAGCAACCTAATTTATAAAATTATCATATTATTTATCCTATACAGAGCTGTAAAAAAAAGCCAAAATTACTGTTTTTTTGTTCCTCTGCTTTGCAAAAAAATATAGCTGAAAGTGATCAAAATGTCATATACACCCCTACACAACTCTGCCTCAAGTGTAGAAATGTAATGAATCTTGAAATGTGGTGATAGCATTTTTTTTTTCTTATTCAAAACTCTTTTATTGTAAAGATACACAGACAAGGCATACACTTCATAGACTGCTAGAGCAAGTAGACATAAACAAGGAACATTCATTGTGCGCAAGGAGACATGTTTAGCATGATCCAATGAACAGTCCTCATTAAAGGAGAGATTCATACTTTGAACAGATAACAAGTAACTTTCGTGTTGAGGATCATCCATTACACGCACACAGGTGAGCATTATGTAGGCCCATACGATCCATGATAGTACAGTCATTTATGTTAGATGAGTAACTGACATATAGAAATCCTATAACTGCTAAAATAAAACAACCAGTGAAAAGAAAAGAAACAATCGGCTCGGTATCGGCTCAGCACTGTACCATATTTGCTGTACCAATTTTGGCGAGCGCCCAGGTGTTTAGATCCTAGAAGAAAATACTCCTCCTCACAAGTAGACCTGTATAAATGGGAATTACAGGAGGAAATCCACTCCCCCCATATGTGTAGGTATTTACTGTACTGTGTGGGGGAGTCTGACCTAAATTCCTCCAACCTCTGTAGCGTCTGGATTTCCCTAAACCAGTCCGTAATCGTCAGGCTAGATACTGAAAGCCAAAGCCTAGGAATCAGTATTTTTGCTGCAAGCAGCAGGGAGGTGAGAAGGTGAGTCTCAAGGAGGACAACCGGAAGAGGAATATCAAAAAGAAGAATGGTAGAGGGGCGATTATGCAGTTTTATTCCTGTTATTAGAAAGATGACATCTATCACCTTAATCCAAATATGCGCCATCATACCTTTGTCCGACTTACAGCGCCAGCGAGTGCTGGGAACACTCGGGTATAGAGCATTCAGCAGAGCGGGGACGCGGTACCATCTGGTCATTATTTTGTAATTTAATTCTTGCGCTTTGGAAGAGATGGATGACTTATGAGTTAATAAGAAGGCCTTGCTCAGGCCTTTATCAGTTAAGCTCATGTGAAGTTCCCACTCCCAGCTCTGCCAAAAGGAGAGTCTCCCCTCAGGTCGGGCTCTGAGTAAGAGAGCATATACCCCAGATAAGGTACTTTTTCTCGTGCAGTTACCCAAGCACCACTGCTCGAACATGGTGAGGGGTCTGTGCAGATTCAGCGTCCGCTTCCATTTCGAATAGAGGCTACATAGTTGATAGTAATGAAACCTCGAGAAATGAGTGGCCGCCACATCCCCCCTCAGTTCCTCATATCCCTTTAATACATTTGAAGAAAGAACTCTGTCAGAGATCGCGAGAGAGGCATTAGCTCCCTGCAAGCGAGTAAGCGCCATTGAGAGGGTTTCAGGGACGGCTGGATTGCCCAAAAGTGGGGTACATGGACCTCCCATGGGGAATAATCTCATGTTGGATGCATAAGATCTGTGCACTGACACAGATATCCGTGTGATGAGAGGGATCTGGTCTAGTAGGCCCTTCGGCAGCACTGAGGTCGAAAGCCAGGGGAGGGCCACAACAGGTGCCTTATACATCTGGGTCTCAAGCAATACCCAAAGTTTGGGGTTCGTCCCATTAAATGCATCAAACGGGGGCACCGCTACCGCTGCCAGATAATACGCCTGAAAGTCAGGCATGGACAAGCCCCCCTCTGATTTTGGCTGTACCATGGTAGATTCCGCTATCCTAGGGTGACCGTGCGACCACACAAACTGAGACGTGAGTCTGCGTAAATCCTTAAAAAATGATTTTGGTAAAAGGAGGGGTATGGCTTGGAATAGATAAAGCAAACGGGGTAAGACGTTCATCTTGAGGATGTTGATCCTCCCTATCCACGAAAAATCCCTCCTGTCCCATTTCATAAGGTCTTGTTTTATTTTAGAGAGCAGTGAGATCAAAAATCCTTTCAGGGACAGAGGGGATTTGTACGCCTAGATAACGAAAGGATGTGTCCTCCCAAGCAAATGCGAACAAGGATTTAAGTTGAATGAGGAGGTCAGGCGGGACATGGAAACTCAGGGCAGAGCTTTTGGTCAGATTGCTTTTATGGTTACTGTGGATACTATATTCCTCAAGTACCCTCAGTGCTGCCGGGAGGGACGTGCCAGGGTCAGTGAGGTACACAAGCAGAACGTCTGCAAAGGCGGAACATTTAAAATGAGAACTTCCCACCTGTATCCCTTGGACCCCCGGATCGCTGTGCAAAGTCTGCATTAGGTGCTCCATTGCCAGGATGTATAAGATAGGGGAAAGCGGACATCCCTGTCTAGTGCCATTGCCAATAGTTAGAGGTTCTGAAAGAGCGCCGTTAATGAGGATCTGAGCTTGGGGGGGAGGAGTATAAGACCATGATCCTTCCACAAATCGTCGGGCCGAGACCCAGAGATTCTAAGACACCCCTAAGGAAAGGCCATGCCACTCGGCCGAAAGCTTTTTCCGCGTCTAATGATAAGAGTAGACTTGGAATCCTTTGCGAGTGGATTTGTTGGATCAGTGAGAAGGTCTTGAGGGTGTTGCCCCTCGCCTCCCTGGAGGGTGTAAAGCCTACCTGGTCCGGATGGATAAAAGAGCTGAGTAGGGGATTAATACGATTGGCTATCATTCTAGCAAATATTTTGGCATCGGTGTTTATCAGGGATATGGGGCAGTAGCTCTGACACTGCGATGGGTCTTTACCTTCTTTGGGAATCACCACAATGTGGGCTTAAAAATGCAGCTTCAAATGTGGATTCCGAGGATGCGGAGTTAAATGTCTTAAGTAGAGGCTGCATTAATCCTTCCTGTAGGGTTTTATAGAACAAGGCGGTGTATCCATCCGGTCCAGGGCTCTTGCCCGAAGGAAGGGACGATATAGCGGAGTGGAGTTCCTCTATTGTAAAAGGATCCTCCAGGGGGGCGAGGGTTTGGTCAGAGAGGCGTGGAAGGGCCATCGTAGCTAGGTAGGCCTGAAGAAGGAAACACAGTTCATGTAAGAAATAGTGGCTCACCTCCAGTTTTTCTGACTTCACCGTGGTATATCAGTCCCAAGTAAATACTCACGATGCCTGGCTCGGACGTACTGCAGCTCCACAGTAAAACTCACAGGCTATGAGAGAAAGTACTTCGCTCATCAGAGCTAACTCCTGGCAGGAAACACGTCAGTCCGGCACTGTGGCTTCAAGTGAGTAAAATAAGGTCAAATCAAAATCTCAAATTCAATTATTAAATAATGATATAACACCAAAAAATTCCAATATACAACAAAAAGCTTTTTTCACTACAGGATACAGCAGGAATTTTCGAGAAATAAAAAAATCTGTTTTATAAAAACATAGGCATCTTACGCCAAGACTCTACATTATCTGAGATTTTGGACAGAGGCATTGGATGTGTTCCAAAAAGAGGCAAAACTGTAGGCAATATAATATCACCAAGTGCCCTTACACAGAATGAAGTACACACAACGTGGCTGTCACTCAAAGGTTTTTTTGCATGTGGTGGAGTACGATGCAATATATGCAATATAGCGAAGAAAACTAGTGTATTTAGTGATGCATCTGAAACTAAAAATTACCACATGCAGCATTTTTTGAATTGTGACAGCCACCATGTTGTGTACACCATAGAGTGTACAATATGCCGAAAAAAATACATAGGCAGTACAATACGTAAACTAAAAACAAGAATAGGAGAACATTTAAACAGTATCAAAAGAAACATAGGACAAACATCAGGTGCTGCCAAGCATTTTATAGAAACACACCAAGGCAATATTGCAAGCTTTAGATTTTATGCGATAGAAGCAATAAAAAAACCTTATCGTGGAGGAAATTGGATAAGCATATTACGCCAAAGGGAAGCCTTCTGGATTATGAAATTGAACACTAGGGCACCAATGGGGTTAAATTATAAAAGTGATCTTTTGCTGATATATTAGACAACTGCATTATATGATATACATCACGGTAACATTGCCCTTTGTTTGTTTGTTGGTGACGCCCATTTTCATATCCATGAAGGCTCCTAATTGGCTGGCATTTGTTTTTAAAGGATGTAGATTTTACTTTTCACTAGCCGTGAACAAGGGCATAAGGTGCCGAAACGCGTTGGCTAAGTGCCAGCTTCTTCACATGTATGTTCCGCTGCACATGTAACTGTTAATAAATTTATACTCACTTGAAGCCACAGTGCCGGACTGAAGTGTTTCCTGCCAGGAGTTAGCTCTGATGAGCGAAGTGCGGGTACTTTCTCTCATAGCCTGTGAGGCCTGAAGAAGGGTAGGGTTGGTTTGCGGTGGGGGGAGATTATACAGGGAAAAATAGTACTTGTGGAATACCATCAAGATATCCTCTGTTAAATGCGCGACCCTCCCTTCCGAGTCCTTGATTTGGGGGACAAACAGGGGACGCCCTCTTGTCTCGCAGAGCCCGGACCAAAAACCAACCTGGCTTGTTACGCCACGTATAATAAGAGCTGGAGCATATTTGGCGATATCGTTTGTGTCTGTTCTCCATTAGCTGAAAGATCTTGTGACGGGTGCGATTAAGAGCTCTAAGGTCACAATCCCGGCCCGACGACTTGTGGAGCGATTCCAGGGAGGATAGTTAGGACATAAGGGACTGGAGTTTGAAGGAGGTCTCCTTTTTTTTAGCCGTGCTCCTTGTTTTATGAGGGTGCCTCTCAATGTGCATTTCAGAGTCTCCCACTGAGTATGTGGTGAGGTGGGGTCCTCTGTGTGTGTGACGGTAAACACATCCATCATTTTCTGTAGGTCTGAGACACAAAGAGAGTATAGGAGAAAGGACTCATTTACTTTCCATGTAAAGGGAGGGCGATTATGTCTTGGGAGAGCGAGATCACAGTGAACCAGGGCGTGATCGGAGTGTATGATGTTGCCTACCGAGGCCGTGATCACATAACGTAAGAGGGAATGTTGTGGGAAAATATAATCGATTCGGCTGTAGGAGTTGTGGGGAGGAGAGAAAAAAGTGTAATCTCGGTCCCCGGGATGCAAGAGCCGCCAGACATCTACCAGCTGCATATCATGGAGCAGCCTCTTAATTTTGTTGATAGAATGGAAAGCAACCGATGAGTGTCCCGTAGAGGTATCCACCATAGGATTCAAGGCCAGATTTTGATCCCCGCAAAGAACAATCTGTCCCTGCGCGAAGCATGTGAGGTTGTCCAACATTTTTTCCAAAAAGGAGAGCTGCCCCGTGTTGGGGGCGTAGATGTTTGCTAGGGTGTATATCTGGCCTTGTAAGCTAAATTTAACAAAAAGGGTCCTAGCATCGTCATCTCTGTGCGTGTCTAAAATAGTGATAGGTAGAGACTTATGGCAAAAAAATGTCAACTCCTTTAACTTTTGCGGAAGAACTACTGCAATGGCACCAGACAGGAAAGTATCTATTACGATAGGACTGGATATGGGAAGAGAGGAGATGGGTTTCTTGAATGCAAACTATATGTGATCTCTGCTTGTGCAAATGGTACAAAATTTGTGATCGCTTTTCGGGGGAATTGAATCCCTTGACATTAAGGGATGTCAGGCGGAGATTAGCCATTAGGCAATAGACGTGGAAGCCGATGTGCACATCCCCCCGAAAATAAACAGTGTAGAGCCATCCGAGCCGATCTGAGGAACCATTTGAGAACTGGGACCTAGAAGTTAACCATAAACATTAAAGGCCTAACAATAGGAGGGCAGGCTACTAAAACATGCAGATACATTGGAATCTACCAGAGGCCATTACTATAGGGGTACCAGCTATAAGAGAGAAAAGTGCTCCACAATTCCATGATGCACTCTCCCCCTGATACATTTTCCGCTAACTGAACCTGATTGCATCCACTCCGGGTGCCAAAGGGTGAGAAAAAAAAGAGAAAGGAAAAAAAAAAAACGTGGGGGGGGGGGGGGAGGGAGGGAAGAGGGGCGGGGGAAGGAATAGGGGGAGGATAAGTGTAGCAAGTCCAGAGTGGACAACGGTCAGCGTTGCATAGGCACTTTCGTTAAACACAGGTAATACAACTTATAACAATTCTCAGGACCAGAAAAAGAGAAAAATAGGTCATGAGTCCAGAACATGATACAGAGCCACCAGGGTTTGACTCTGGTTAAGATGAGCAGGATTAACTCAACTCAAGGAAAACCAAAGGTTAGGGCAGCGACTTGAGCCTATCAGAGCAAGCAAACAGGAGAGGTCAGCGGTGAGGTCTAACTCTTGAGGGCTGGTTGTCAGGACTGCCCTGTCTCCTCTGCAGTCTCTGGGCTTTCGTGGGAGAGTTAGTAAGTGGAGTTTGAGTATCATCAGTAGGGAATCACTGGCTACTAGGTTCCGCAGATGAAGCCAGATCCCAATCCGGGAGGGACACCTCTGGAAGGTCCAGAGCTCTCGTGAAGGCTGGAAGGTCCTCAGGGGAGCAGAAGATATGCAATCCATCCTGTCGCTTGACTTGGAGGGAGAACGGGAATCCCCACCTGTAGGGTATATTTCTAGACTGGAGAATGGTCAGCAGAGGCTTGATCGCCGCTCACATGCGATGGTACGTCTGGATAAGTCTGGGAAGAGACCTAATTTATGGCCGTCGTATTCCACTTGCTGCATAATACGGGCTTTCCGCATAATTTCCTCTTTAATATTAAAGTGGTGGACCCGCAAATAATATCTCTGGGGCGAGAAGAGTCCAGACTCTGGGGACGCAGTGCCCTGTGAGCCCTGTCAAATTCAATGAATGTATTTTCAGGCCTTCCTAGAATGATGTTAAAGATCTTTGTCAGAGTGGGGATCAGTTCACCGATTGTGACGGTCTCCAGCAGCCCCCTCAGCCTAACATTTTTGCTGCGGTTTCGATTTTCTAAGTCGTCTAAATGGGTGACAAGATGGGAGTGACGGGATTTGTGGTCTGATACAGATGCCTGTAAATTAGAGATGAGGGCATTCGTGGTTTCCTAAGACTTCTCCAGATGCTGAACCCTGAGTTGCAGGTCTGTCACACTATTTTGAACAGGGCGCAGGTCCTGTTTCCAGGCCTGTTACATCTCTCTGGCCATGAGTTGCATGTCCATTTTAGATGGCAAAAGTGACAAAAGCACTCGAAGTTCTGGGTGAGATTCAAGAGTGTGCAGAGCATCTTCTGGCGAGACTAGACCCGGTAACTGACTGTTAGTGGTAAGTCTAGCAGCCCGCTCCGAAATTGGGGACTGGGGGGCCTGATTGCCAGGTTGGTGGGCGGGGCTCCCACCCCATATGGAGGAATTTGGGCTTGATGCCCAGGAAGCTTCTCCTCGCTTTTAATCAATTGATGAGGCCTGAGGTCCATAAAGAGCAGAGGCAGAGGAAAGTTTCCGCCGAGTTTGTGGGGACTGCTGGGTCTGTGACCAACCGGAAGCCTCCCCAGAGACCGATGACAGGGGGACAGACCCTTCCCCATGAGAGCTCCGGGGGTCCTCCATACTCGTGTTAGACCTGTGAACCTGAACGATCTCAAGATTGCTAGATCGCTGAGGTGCAGGGGCATTTTGTGTGGTGGTCAGTCCCAGCGAGGATGATACTGAAACCGGCACCTGTTGATGCATGGTGCTGGTAGGGGAGGCCGCAGTTGCAGGACTTATATATGGTGGCCCCTCCACTGCCCAATTAGCTGAGATATTGAGAGGGGAGCTTGCGTGTCCGTTCCCCGCGAGTAATCCCCTGCTGCTGGGTCAATTAGCGGGGGCCTGAGAGCCTGAGATGTTCCAGCTCTCTTTATCCGGGTGGGAGGACTGTCCTTTACTGTTAGGCTTGGGCCCCGCGGGGTAGAGATAGGGGTCTCCCACCCTACACTGACCTGAGTCTCGGCGCGTCGTTGCTGCTGCCCCAGGGGGTGTCAGAGCCTCTGGGAGAAGGGCGACTGAGCCGATTCCCTCTCCTGCACTGTGCGGTCTCTCTGCTGGTTATCGGGGCTCTGAGTCACGGGTCGTGTGCTCCATCGCCGACGATCCGCCTTGCGGCGGCATTCCGCGTGAGTCACAGGCAGCTGCCCGGCGAGACGATGCCTGTGGGTGAGGAGAAGGGTCTCCGGTCTCCGTCTCGTCCCCGTACACCTCCCGCGTCCGGTCCTGAGGCGCAGTCTTTCGGGCGAGGCGGGCCGCCCCCGGCGTCTCAGTGTCCGGGGCTGGCAGAGTCTCTGGTTGTAGGGGCGGCTTTGCACGGCGAGTACTGCAGGCAGAGGCGACGTGACAAGATGGCGCCGGGGAATTCCGCGCGGGATGAGAGAGACTCTTCCTCTAACCCCTGCAGCGGGGCAAAAAAGTTAGAGATGGTGAGCCCCGTCTGTTCAGGAACAGTCCCGGTGGTTGCTGCAGGCTTTTTGTTTCGTTTCTGTCCCATCTTTAGTGCCTAATTGGGGGTTTGAAGCTGGTCTCAGGAGGAGCTCGTGCCACACACGTCTGGTCCCTTCGCATCGCAGGCTACGCCCCCCTCGTGATAGGATTTTTTAAGGGTTTTATTGTGCAAAGAAATATATAAACTAGGTATCACTGTAAGGGCAATGACAAATTACCGGTCGAATTATCCAACTGGTAATTTGTAGTTTTTTTTGGGGGGGTATGTACAGGGACGGATTTTGTCCGCGGTTTGCAGATTCAAGCCGTCCGACTTCACATTGAACTGTTCATATTCTGCCCAAATATTGGGTGGCAGAATGAACATACTTCTAAGTTTTTCATTACACCAACAGTGTAAAAAAAAAGTCTGGCAAAAAATCCATGCAGTGTGAACTACTGCACAGATTTTCTATTTAAGATTATGTAAAAGGTTGACAGTCTGTTTACAGACTGTTTTCAAATCCGAAAATCGTTTTTAAATCCGACTGAAAACCCTTGCCGTGGGGACAGGCCCTAAGCATATCAATCAAAAGAATAAAGTTATGTTACTTTAACACACAGTCAATGCTGTAAGAAAAAAAAAACACTGTATAAAAGGTGATCAAAAAGCCATAAATTCCAAATATTACCATGAAAGCAACAAGTCACCCCACACAGAGAGCTGTTAATGACAAAATATAAATGCTATGAGTCTTAAAATGTGGTTATACAGACATTTTTTTTTAAAGTGTTTTGATATTAAAAAAACCCCATAAAAATACTATATAGATTTAATATTGCTGTAATCATACTGAGCCAAAGAATAAAACTATCATGGTATTTTTGCGCACTATAACAGCATTAGTTTTAAAGAAAAAAAATCTGTGGCAGAATCACTATTTTATTCAAGCACAAGTTAATCGATAAGTTATATGTACCCTAAAATGGTACCATTAAAAAAATGAAATTTATGAAAAAATAAAAGAGATATGAGTCTTAGAATTTGACAATGAAACATAAAAAGTTCGGTCATTAAATCTAAAATAGGCCAGTCACTAAGGAGTTAAAGACAGTTTTAGTTTGATATTTATAGCACCATCTGCTGCTTAAACTGGAAAATACAAGCATCTATAAAGAAACTCAGCTGATTGTAAACGTAATACAGAAGCAGACACATACATAGTACTTATTTCTATTAGGTTTGTACAGTCATGTGGATACCTAATATTTGAAAATATTTTATGTAATGTATGTAAAATAATTATGTGTGTATACATATATATAATTACCTATTTATCTATATTATCTATCTATCTATTTTTTTATATATATATTATATATATATAATATATTATATATATTATATATATATATATTATATATATATATATATTTATATATATATATATATACACACACACACATTACCGTTCAAAAGTTTGGGGTCACCCAGACAATTTTGTGTTTTTCCTGAAAACTCATACTTTTATTTATCAAATGAGTTGCAAAATGAATAGACATATAGGGCGACATGTATGAATCCCGCCGCGGAGGAGCGCACATTTTCGCCAGTTTTCTCATGTATGTCGGCGCCGAGGTGCGCTCATACATGCGGTGTAAAGTCCGCCGCGCCTCGCCAATGTGTGAAGCGCAGTGCAGGGCTTAGGCGCAGTGTGGGACTGCGCCTAAGATTCGCCGCCAGAGGTAGTGCGATCATACATATCATGTAAAGTCCGCCGCGCCTCGCCAGTGTGTGAGGCGCAGTGCGGGGACTGTGGTGCAGTGCGGGGCTGCGCCTAATATTCGCCATCCAAGGAGGTGCGCTCATACATGCGGTTTAAAGTTCACCACGCCTCACCAGTGTGTGAGGCACAGTGCGGGACTTAGGCGCAGTGCGGGACTGCGCCGAACATGTATTCCGATTCGAGACAGGCTGGAAAACAGCAAGAAATTATTAAAGATGTCCGTGCAGCATGGAGTATGAATCAAAAAATCACCTTTATTAGGTGTAAAACATTATCTGAAAAAGAGTTCAAACCTACTAAAAAAATACATAAATAAAATCCCTTTCCAAAAATCAAAGACGGTGCTACAACAGGGATTTGGATATTGGAAATTGCCAGGAAATACAGTAATTTAAATTCTGTAAGCTCTTCTCATTGGTCGGCAGAAACCAGCCAATCAGAATAAGAGCGACAGGGACCCATTATAACCTATGGAGAAGTATTGACCAATCAAATTCAAAGGCAGGACAGTTCAAAATACAGTAAAAATGCAGAAAAGAGCTGATTGGTTGAAGTAGCGGGGGCTTGACTATCCTGGCCAATCAGAGCGCGAGCTACTTTCTCCCATTGTAGTCTATGGACAGATCGGGACAATGAAATCTCAGCGCTCAGCTCCGTGCGGCATGGAGTATTAGTAAATAAATAGTTTTTATTAAGTGTAAAACATTCTCTGTAAAAGAGCTGAAACCTTCTATAAACAAACAGAAATAAAATCCCTAACAACGCGTTTGTCGCCGAGACCGGCGCTACATCGGGAATTGGGATATTCGAAATTGCCAGTAAATACAGTAATTTAAATTCTTTAAGCTCTTCTCATTGGTCGGCAGAAACCAACCAATCAGAATAGGAGCGACAGTGACCCATTATAAGCTATGGAGAAGTATGGACCAATCAAGTTCAAAGGCGGGACAGTTCAAAATACAGTAAAAATGCAGAAAAGAGCTGATTGGTTGAGCTAGCGGGGGCTTGTCTATCCCAGCCAATCAGAGCGCGAGCTACTTGTCCATTGTAGTCTATGGCCAGATCGGGGCAATGAAATCTCGGCTCTCAGCGCCGTGCGGCATGGAGTATGATTAAAAAATATCATTTTTATTAGGTGTAAAATATTATCTGAAAAAGAGCTGAAACCTTCTATAAACATAAATCAATCAAATCCCTAACAACGCGTTTGTCGCCGAGACCGGCGCTACATCAGGAATTGGGTTATAAAAAATTGCCGGGAAATACTAGTAATTCAAATTCTTTAAGCTCTTTCTCATTGGTCAGGCAGAAACCAAACAATCAGAATAGGAGCGACAGTGAACCATTATAAGCTATGGAGATTTATTGACCAATCAAATTCAAAGGCGGGACAGTTCAAAATACAGTGAAAAAGACAGAAAAGAGCTGATTGGTTGAGCCCAGGCGGCAGATATGAATCCACCAATCATATTTTGTGCGTCTATTTTGAGGGGGAAAAAGGGAAGGGGCGCGATAGAAGGGCGCCCTAAAAGTTATTACTGTCTATGGGAAATATTCTATACTGTGATTGGTTGGGGGGAAGAGGGGCTCGTCCTGCTTAGCCAATCAGCGGCTGAGTTTCCTTCTCATAGAGCTCTATGGGTCAAAGAAATGCAGAGCGAGCTCTGTTTGTGATTGGCTAAGTTTAAAAGAGGCGCGGTTATTTGGAACCAATTGGAGAGCGAGCGACGCTTTATGGGTTTTCTAATACAATCTTATAATAAAACTGTACATGCCCCAAATAAAATGATAAGACTCGAAGTTGTGCGATCTCTATTTTAAATGGATCAATAATATGGGGGTAACGAAAAAAAAAAATATTTTTTTCAATAAATTCATTTTTATTTTTTTATTTTCGTTAACACCCATGCTATGATCAGTGGTAACGAAATTAAAGAAAAGTTTTAAAGTATTTTTTTTAGAAGGTTTGAGATTTTTTCAGATAATGTTTTATACACTTTTAAAAACGATTTTTTTAATCTTTCTCCCTCCCGCACGGCGCTGAGAGCCGAGATTTCATTGCCCCGATCTCTCTATAGACTACAATGGGACTACAATGGGACAAGTAGCTCGCGCTCTGATTGGCTGGGATAGCCAAGTCCCCGCTAGCTCAAACAATAGCTCTTTTCTGCATTTTTACTGTATTTTGAACTGTCCGCCTTTGAATTTGATTGGTCAATTTTTCTCCATAGGTTTTAATGGGTCCCTGTCGCTCTATTCTGATTGGCTGGGATAGCCAAGCCCCCGCTTAGCTCAACCAATCAGCTCTTTTCTGTTTTTACTGTATTTTGAACTGTCCTGCCTTTGATTTTGATTGGTCAATATTTCTCCATAAGTTATAATGGGTCCCTGTCGCTCCTATTCTGATTGGCTGGGATAGCCAAGCCCCGCTAGTTCAACCAATCAGCTCTTTTCTGCATTTTTATTGTATTTTGAACTGTCCCGCCTTTGCTCGCTCCTATTCTGATTGGCTGGTTTCTGCCGACCAATGAGAAGCGATTACAGAATTTGAATTACTGTATTTCCCGGCAATTTCCAAGATCCTAATTCCCGATGTAGCGCCGTTCTAGATTTTTGGAAAGTGATTTTTTTTTATTTTATTTTATTTTTTGAAGGATTGAGCTCTTTTTCTGATAATTTTTACACCTAATAAAAGCGATTTTTTTGGATCATACTCCATGCCGCACGAAGCTGAGAGCCGAGATTTCTTTTGCTATCTTCTATATGTTTCTGCTCATGTTACGTGCTCGCTTCACTTCGCCTCCTCCGGCTCGTTTAGACCAGAATCAACTAGGTCTGTCTGTCGGAGCTGGCGAGCGCTGCAATGCGGCGCACTTTGCCGACCCGCGATCATACATGCCTCAGAGTTTTCAAGTGCGCCGCATCCCGCACCCGGAGCGCCCACACCGCGCCCATTACACGCCCCTTCATGTTAGGCACATCCGAAAGTGGCGAAGGCTGCGCCTAACATCGCATTCTTGCATCCGACAGGGGATTCGGGTCGGTGAGGCGCAGGATACGCCAGAAATCGGGCGCATATCCCGATCATACATGTCACCCATAGTCCAGACATTGACAACTTTAGAAATAATGATTTTTATTTGAAACAATGATTTTCTATTTTAAACTTTGCTTTCGTCAAAGAATGCTCCCTTTGCAGCAACTTCAGCATTGCAGACCTTTGGCATTCTATCTGTTAATTTGCTGAGGTAATCTGGAGAAATTTCACCCCATGCTTTCAGAAGCCCCTCACACAAGTTGGATTGGCTTGATGGGCACTTTTTGCGTACCATATGGTCAAGCTGCTCCCACAACAGCTCAATGGAGGTGAGATCTGGTGACTGCGCTGGCCACTCCATTACAGATAGAATACCAGCTGCCTGCTTCTTTTCTAAATAGTTCTTGCATAATTTGGAGGTGTGCTTTGGGTCATTGTCCTGTTGCAGGATGAAATTGGCTCCAATCAAGCGCTGTCCACAGGTTAAGGCATGGCGTTGCAAAATGTAGTGATAGCCTTCCTTATTCAAAATCCCTTTTACCTTGTACAAATCTCCCACTTTACCAGCACCAAAGCAACCCCAGACCATCACATTACCTCCACCATGCTTCACAGATGACGTCAGACACTCTTCCAGCATCTTTTCAGTTGTTCTGCGTCTCACAAATGTTCTTCTGTGTGATCCAAACACCTCAAACTTCGATTCCATAACACGTGTTTCCAATCTTCCTCAGTCCAACGTAAGTGTTCTTTAGCCCATATTAATCTTTTCCTTTTATTAGCCAGTCTCAGATATGGCTTTTTCTTTGCCACTGCCCTGAAAGCCAGCATCCTGGAGTCGCCGCTTCACTGTAGACGTTGACACTGGCATTTTGCGGGTACTATTTAATGAGCCTGCCAGTTGAGGACCTGTGAGTCATCAATTTCTCAAGCTAGAGACTCTAATGTACTTGTCTTGTTGCTCAGTTGTGCAGCGGGGCCTCCCACTTCTCTTTCTACTCTGGTTAGAGCCTGTTTGTGCTCTCTTCAGTTTCTTGGCAATTTCTCGCATGTAATAGCCTTCATCTCTCAGAACAAGAATAGACTGTCGAGATTCACATGAAAGTTCTCTTTTTCTGGCCATTTTGCAAGTTTAATCGAAACAACAAATGTAATTCTCCAGATTCTCAACTAGCTCAAAGGAAGGTCAATTTTATATCTTCACTAATCAGCAAAACTGCTTTCAGCTGTGCTAACATACTTGCACAAGAGTTTTCAAGCGTGTTCAAAAGATCCAATAGCTTTCTTACACAGTTAGCAAACACAACGTATTATTAGAACACTGGAGCGATGGTTGTTGGAAATGGGCCTCTTTACACCCATGTAGATATTGCTTTAACAACCAGACGTTCGCAGCTAGAATAGTCATTTACCACATTTACAATGTATAGAGTTTATTTCTGATTCACTTAATGTTAGCTTCATTGAAAAAAACTGTGCTTTTCTTTCAAAAATAAGGAAATTTCTAAGTGACCTCAAACTTTTGAACGGTAGTGTATATATATACTGTATGTTATACATATATATATATATATATATATATATATATATATATATATATATATATATAGTGGAGGATTAGCATCAGAATCAGGTAGCAGGCTGGGTTTCTACAGACATAGACACTTCAAGTAAAGTCCAAGTCCAGGTAAAGCCTGAGTTTATTTAAAAGAGAGCATACATCAGTAAGGGTATGTTCATGCGGCTTATTTTGCTGCGTATTTGCATACGCATTTCACTACGTATTGCGCTTTATACGTGGTGAAATGCATGACGCAATTACGGTCATTAATAGCTCTCATAGAGAGCTATGAATTACATGTCGTCTCCCCGGGCATACAATACGATCGTACCGTGCGCCCGGGGAGAGAAATGACAGGTCATTTGTTCACGGCGCTTACGCGACACTAACAATGCATCAGCTTGTGCTTCCAAGACACCCAGCGTACTGGGGCGCATACAGTACGCGCCCCAATAAGCCGTGTGAACATACCCTAAGGGAAACTTAGGACGACATCTTAGTGTTATGTGACAAAATTTGTATGGCAGTTTCGCACCAAACTTTGGCAAATTAAAATGTGTCATCAGGTGCAAGTTTTTCTGTACTTCTGTTCATAGATCTATAGAACTGGCAATATATGGCAAAAAAATGGTGAATCATAGCTGTCACCATAAGTTGAAAAAAAGCTCCCTATCCCCCTTCCTTCATCCACATTTTTCCCTACCCTTGGTTGAAATTGATGGACATATGTCTTTTTTCAACTGTACTAACTATGTACAGTCATATGAAAAAGTTTGGGCATCCCTATTAATCTTAATCATTTTTATTTCTAAATATTTGGGTGTTTGCAACAGCCATTTCAATTTGATATATCTAATAACTGATGGACACAGTAATATTTCTGGATTGAAATGAGGTTTATTGTACTAACATAAAATGTGCAATATGCATTAAACCAAAATTTGACCAGTGCATATGTATGGGCACCCCAACAGAAAAGTGACATTAATATTTAGTAGATCCTCCTTTTGCAAAAATAACAGCCTCTAGTCGCTTCATGTAGCTTTTAATCAGTTCCTGGATCCTGGATGAAGATATTTTTGACCATTCCTCTTTACAAAACAATTCAAGTTCAGTTAAGTTTGATGGTCGCCGAGCATGGACAGCCCGCTTCAAAGTATCCCACAGATGTTCAATGATATTCAGGTCTGGGGACTGGGATGGCCATTCCAGAACATTGTAATTGTTCCTCTGCATGAATGCCTGAGTAGATTTGGAGCTGTGTTTGGGATCATTGTCTTGCTGAAATATCCATCCCCGGCGTAACTTCAAATTCATCACTGATTCTTGTACATTATTCTGAAAAAAATCTGCTGATACTGAGTTGAATCCATGCGACCCTCAACGTTAACGAGATTCCCGGTGCTGGCATTGGCCACACAGCCCCAAAGCATGATGGAACCTCCACCAAATTTTACAGTGGGTAGCAAGTGTTTTTCTTGGATATGCTGTGTTTTTTGGGACGCCATGCATAACGCCTTTTTGTATAACCAAACAACTCAATCTTTGTTTCATCAGTCCACAGGACCTTCTTCCAAAATGAAGCTGGCTTGTCCAAATGTGCTTTTGCATACCTCGGGCGACTCTGTTTGTGGCGTGCTTTCAGAAACAGCTTCTTTCGCATCACTCTCCCATACAGCTTCTCCTTGTGCAAAGTATGCTGTATTGTTGACCGATGCACAGTGACACCATCTGCAGCAAGATGATGCTGCAGCTCTTTGGAGGTGGTCTGTGGATTGTCCTTGACTGTTCTCACCATTCTTCTTCTCTGCCTTTCTGATATTTTTCTTGGCCTGCCACTTCTGGGCTTAACAAGAACTGTCCCTATGGTCTTCCATTTCCTTACTATGTTCCTCACAGTGGAAGCTGACAGGTTAAATCTCTGAGACAACTTTTTGTATCCTTCCCCTGAACAACTATGTTGAACAATCTTTGTTTTCAGATCATTTGAAAGTTGTTTTGAGGAGCCCATGATGCCACTCTTCACAGGAGATTCAAATAGGAGAACAATTTGCAATTGGCCACCTTAAATACCTTTTCTCATCATTGGATACACCTGGCTATGAAGTTCAAAGCTCAGTGAGGTTACAAAAACAATGTTGTGCTTCAGAAAGTCAGTAAAAAGTAGTTAGGAGTATTCAAATCAATAAAATGATAAGGGTACCCAAATGTTTGCACCCGTCAAAATTTGGTTTAATGCATATTGCACATATTGTGTTAGTACAATAAACCTCATTTCAATCCGGAAATATTACTGTGTCCATCAGTTATTAGATATATCAAATTGAAATGGCTGTTGAAAACACCCAAATATTTAGAACTAATAATGATTAAGATTAATTGGGATGCCTAAACTTTTTCATATGACTGTAAGTTTATTATTTAGGGGGCAACCTACTGGCTACAAGGGGCAACTTATTGGCTACAGGGGGCAACTTATTGGCTACAGGGGGCAACTTACTGCTTACAGGGTTACTACTTGGCTACAATGGGCAGTTTACTGGCTACAGGGGCTACTACCTGGCTACTGGAGGCATATTACCTGTCTACAGGGGGCAATTTACTGGCTACAGGGGGCTACTACCTGGATACAGGGGGCTACTACCAGACTACAGGGGGCAATTTACTGGCTACAGGGGGTACTACCTGGCTACAGGGGGAAATTTACTGGCTACAGGGGGCATCTACTTGGCTACAGGGGGCAAATAACTACCTGCAGGGGTCTATATAACTACATAATAGGGACCTATATTTCTACTTATTGGGAGACCTGTATAACTACCTATCTACTTAATAGGGGACCAACAATGGGGACTTATAAGTTTACTTACCTAATAGGGCGCTATACACATACCTAATTGAGGACTACCTACCTAGTTTGGGGGTGTACCTATATACTGTCTTAGGGAATTGAACTACTTCCTATGTTGGTATATAAAACAAGACTAAAACTTTGTGCAGAAATGGGAGTCCCATAGCCGCTTGGGGTCACTTTTACTGTTTGGGGCACAAGGGGGGTAATTATTACCATTTGGGGCGCTGTACACTCACCGGCCACTTTATTAGGTACACCATGCTAGTAATGGGTTGGACCCCCTTTTGCCTTCAGAACTGCCTCAATTCTTCGTGGCATAGATTCCACAAGGTGTTGCAACGATGCTCAATTGGTACCAAGGGGCCTAAAGAGTGCCAAGAAAATATTCCCCACACCATGACACCACCACCACCAGCCTGAACCGTTGATACAAGGCAGGATGGATCCATGCTTTCATGTTGTTGACGCCAAATTCTGACCCTACCATCCGAATGTCGCAGCAGAAATCGAGACTCATCAGTCCAGGCAACGTTTTTCCAATCTTCTTCTGTCCAATTTCGATGAGCTTGGGCAAATTGGAGCCTCAGTTTCCTGTTCTTAGCTGAAAGGAGTGGCACCTGGTGTGGTCTTCTGCTGCTGTAGCCCATCTGCCTCAAAGTTCGCCGTACTGTGCGTTCAGAGTGGCTCTTCTGCCTACCTTGGTTGTAAAGGGTGGCTATTTGAGTCACTGTTGCCTTTCTATCAGCTCGAACCACTCTGCCCCTTCTCCTTTGACCTCTGGCTCAACAAGGCATTTCCGCCCACAGGACTGCCGCTCACTGGATGTTTTTTCTTTTTCGGACATTCTCTGTAAACCTAGAGATGGTTGTGCGTGAAAATCCCAGGAGATCAGCAGTTTCTGAAATACTCAGACCAGACCTTCTGGCACCAACAACCATGCCACGTTCAAAGGCACTCAATATCACCTTTCTTCCCCATACTGATGCTCGGTTTGAACTGCAGGAGATTGTCTTGACCATGTCTACATGCCTAAATGCACTGAGTTGCCGCCATGTGATTGGCTGATTAGAAATTAAGTGTTAACGAGCAGTTGGACAGGTGTACCTAATAAAGTGGCCGGTGAGTGTAGATAGGGAGTTTGTACAGCGATAGGAATTGGTAGAGAAGTGCTGATAAAGTAAGGAGTCTAAGATGTTTTGTAAATTCTACAGTGAAGAGTCGTGGTCAGGAGAAGACGTTCATGGCGGTCTGGGACAGATGGAGAAGAAGAAGAGAAAGAGAACAACTCCTCAGAGACGTCTCCTGTAAGTCCCTGGATGTAACTATACTGTAATCGCTTATATGTCTGCAGAGCCTGTGTATCCATCTCTGTATGGTCACTATATGACAGTAATATTGGTTGTAGTATAATGGCTTATATTCAGTAATGGTATGGTGTATTATTCAGTCACTATGTGGCGGTGATATGTAGTTATAGTGTTGTGGTATTATTCAGTCACTATGTTGTGGTTATATGTGGGCATAGTGTTGTGGTATTATTCAGTCACTATATGGTGGTGATATGTGGTCACGGTGTTGTGGTATTATTCAGTAACTATGTGGTGGTGATATGTGGTCACGGTGTGGCGTTATTCGGTCACTATGTGCTGGTGATATGTGCTTTCAATAGGACATTGGTACTGTTAGCCTGGGATTCTGGTTTTGCGTAGCAGTGTTATTTGGTAACTGTATGACTATTATTTAGTAGTTTTATACTTAGCACATTGTGTTAAAGATTTTTGTATATTTTGGATTTGGTTGATGGTGATGCAATGTGTCACATGGTGGGGCATTATGTGTCGGGGGGGAGAGAATTTTTTTAACCCCGCCCTAAGTGCAATTTAGCCTAGGAATGGCCCTGAGCAATTGAATAACCATCTAAACAAAAGACCACTCCTAGGGCTCAAATGAAGTGCCAGTAGTTTCCCACTTTCCACTGAGAACAGTAGAAATATCCTAATTCAATGTGAAACCTTATATTAGTGAAGCCAGGCAGCATCATCTAACTCAGGAATTACAGAACTTTTCCGAGTGTTGTCTCTTATGTAAACAATGCACTCTAGCTACCCATATGTAACTAATCCCTCCGATAGTCATATGTAGTTGCTCTATGGTTTACTGTACATGTTTTAGTTTTTTATGACATTTACTCCATTAGGGTAGAGACACACATAGTTGCATGCCCCAGAATAGCACAATAAGAGAACATCCCCTGCTATATGTCTTTCTAGATCAAAAAGAGGGCTGGGTTGCTTCCTAAGATAGATGACAAACATCTCATGATGAAATGTTTACCCTTTCTATTAAATCCCAATGACATATGATTTAAAACAACATACATGTCAGAGAGTCTCTTAGACATGATGAACAAAGAATCTAGAATGTTTGGTGAGTCAATCCACTGTCCATTTATGGCTGATATTTTTGAAAACTAGACTTGGAAATCTTGGGTTTTAATAAGTCTGATCTTTGGTTGTCCTAAGAGGTAAGCAACTGGTGTCTGGTACTAGCTTTTTTCTCTCCAATGTTTATCAGTAGGTCAGAGTGTAAGGTGTGGGTGCAAGTGCCAGGTGTCATGTAGACAGGTATATCTCGATAGCAGATGTGTGTGGATGCTGTTGTCTCACAACACCACCGGTAAGCCAAGCTACATGTAGTGCTCTGGGGAGAAAGTAACCACAGAGACGCTTTAGTTTTTAGGCTTTACAGGCTTTACTCACAATACTTCTTTTAGTGCTTCACAACTTGAGGTGACTTCAACAGGTAAGCAATTACATAAGTTCACATAGTCTCAAAATTGTCACACAATTTTCTATTCCACAGGCCTTCTTTGTAGCAATAGGTATATACTGTCTATGGCCTCTAGGGGTCTCACTACTTTTATGTGTTTTTCTCTCTCTGTGTTGTGGGAGTTGTTGGTTTCATCACTGTGGTGGAGAGCCTCGTGTGTAATGGAGGTCAAGAGCTCACTGGAATAAAGTTATCAGTTACAAAGCTTGAGATAAGAATAAAAGACAAACAGAACATGGTGGCAGCGGGGCACAGAACCTCGGAATAACAAGTCGGCAGCAGGCAAGCATTGAGATTGTGTGAAGCGGAATCTATACAACAGTGAGTACGGAGCCCCTGTCAGTAATGGAGACTGCACTACAACCCCCTCACAGACTGGATGTCACCTCTCCTAACATGTCACAGACATGGAGACACTGGAGGGAAGAATTCACCCTGTATGTGGATCTCACAACAAGTTATGCTAATCTATACTTGGGGTGGTGGGAGGATACAATAGTCTTTGGCGATGAACCCCTAAAACACATTGAGAACATTGCATTCTATACAAGATACATTGATGATATTTTTGTCCTGTGGAGTGGGAAGAGAGAGGAGTTCATAGAGTTCATACAGAGTTTAAATCAAAACTGTATTGGACTCAGGTTCACCTATGAAATAGACCCTACCAAATTAGCCTTCTTGGATGTGATGGTAACCAAAGGATATGATGGGAGATTGAAAACTTCCATCTTTCGCAAGGAGACGGCATGCAACTCACTCCTGCATTGGAGTAGCAGCCATCCTTATCCTCTAAGGAAGGGAATCCCACGGGGACAGTTCTTGAGATTGCGTCGCAACTGTTCCTCCAAAAATGAATTCATTCATCAGGCCAAAGACATGTGTGAGAGATTCAGAGAAAAGAGTTACCCGGAGGGGATACTCAAGGAATCATATCACTCTGCACTCTGCATGGATAGGAAATGTCTCCTGGTCCCTAAACAGAAAGATAAACAACCTGATTCAGGAACTATAAGACATGATAGGACCTTTGATGCAGCTCTAGTGGTGTTCGTAATATACTAACTAAACATTGGGACATTCTTTTAATGGATCCTGACATAAAAGATAAAGTGGGCCCTAGACCAGCCATTACATTCAGGAAGGGAAAAAGCCTTAAAGACCGTCTTGTGAGAAGTCATTATGTACCCCCCAAAATGATTTGATGTGGCTGAATAGGCAAACGAAAGGCTGCTACAGATGTAGCGGAATGTATAGGTTGTACATTACCTTGAAATTGGAAAAACTTTCAGTAATGCCAAAACTGGACAATCATTCGTGATTAAGCACTTCATAAATTGTCGCTCAAAAGGAGTGATCTACCGTATTCGATGTCCATGCGGACTAGAATATGTAGGAAAGACCACTCAGGAACTAAGAAGGAGGATAGGCGAACATCTATGCGACATTCGTAATAAAAGGGACACCTCGGTGTCCAGGCATGTCTGGAGTCAGCATGGGGGAACCTTTAAAAACCTTCGGATCATGGGAATTGATCTTCTAGGACCCCATGAAAGGAAGGGTGATCTTGATATGGATCTCCTCAGATGTGAAACCTTCTGGATTTATACCTTGGAACATACATCCACAAGGACTTAACGAACAGCTAAATTTTAGTTGCTATTTATAAATGTGGAGATTATGTCTTAGGCTTCATTATGCCTAAGCTGATGGTATCTTTGGAGTCTTCACAGTTCTATTAAGCAACTCTATATATATGCATTCGAACTAAGTGTATCTTTATCTATCTCTTTTTGTATTTTTGCATTAAGCGACACATGCATTTTTGATCCTCATTTTAATTATGTCATTTTATACTGTTGTATCGTATACTTACTATCTTTGTCACATCTGATCCATCTTGATCACTATCAGGATGGTGCCAAACAAGATCTGTTTTATGACTAATGTTTGCCCACTAGGGTCACGAACTGAGACCATGCTCGTGCCCTGTTTGGGTGGCTCTTGTTCTGTGCCCAATGTATACTAAAACGCTGTGCCAGAACTACGCTATTCGTCATTTTCCGCCGTACAGTGGGCGGAAGTTGTTGTCAGCACTCAGTAAGTGTGGGCGGAAGTGACGTCGGACACGGCAGTGACATAGCGCGCGTCATACATACCCGCACTCAGGGCGGAAGTCATTATCTGAACTCCGCGTTTGAGGGCGGAAGTGACGGAGGGCGGAGGAAGCACGTGACTGGGTTTCCCTAGTGCCGGCTGTAATACATCCGGCTCCTGGCACATTTAAGGCTGTCTTTTCTTCTCAACAAACGGCGGGCACACCATAGCCCCTCCGTGAGTCTTAGGAGCCATACGCTCTGTGACCCGTATCAGTAGTGATTTACAGATCCATCTTTGGTGAGTTACAGACTCTCTTTTTGAAGTGTATACTTACACAACGTTGCTGGGTTTACAGTCTGTATCGTGGGGAGGCGATTGGATATTCCTTGTTTTTTACAAACATCTTTTGCCTTTTATGAACCCACGATGTAACTTTATGTATCCCAGTGACTATTTGATATGTACTAATTTATATTACATTGTTTTGATACCCTCTATACATCCAATTTGGGTTAGTATAAATTGGGGTAAATTTATCTATCTATACCCTCTTTTTTTGAATTATTTGATTCGATTTCTAGATCATATTACATCACTCTATTGGTTCCTGAAGAGACTGTGGTGGGTCGAACATGTCGGGACACTGTATGATGACCACGTAAGGGTAAGGTTGGAGTCTATAGGGTAAGTCTCTGCGCCAGTGTGGGGTCGCCCTTGTCGGGGCGAGTGCTCTACAATTCATACTGGTGCAGAGACCCCCAGTGACTCGTCAGAGTGAGTCTTTTCAAGTGTGCTGTTCCTTAATGGCACTCATGTGTTTGGATTTATGTACTTAATTATTGTAATGCTCAGCCGCATATTATTTTAAATTGTGAAGTAAAAGTTATATTTTATATTACACACAATTATCATACGCACTCCATTTTTGTCTAGGTTCTTTTTTTGATCTCACTGTGAACCCCAGTGATGAGAAGAGAAAAGTCAAGCTGTTTTATTATTTGATTGGAGAAAAAGGCAGAGAAATAGCCCAGACATTGCTCGCAGACAGCACAGACAGGGGGACTCTGGCAGACATATTACAGGCATTTGATAAGCATTGTGACCCCAAAAAAGAATGAGACTGTGGAGAGATATAGGTTCTTCTCCAAGGATCAGGAGGCTGGGGAGAATGTGGACAGATATGTGACAGAGCTGAGGAGACTGGCAGCAACCTGTGGATTTGGGGATATCGGAGACTCCCTCATCAGAGACAGGATAGTGTGTGGCATCAGGACTCCATCTCAGAGAGAGATTATTGAGAGAAGAAGAGCTGACCCTAGAAAGATGCATGCAGATCTGCAGGGCTGCTGAGCTGACTAGAGACAGCCTGAAGATGATGGAGGCAGCAGTGATGTCACAGTACATGCGGTGTCATCACAAGGGAAAGCGAGACCCCGGCCCCCCTGCAGCCTCAGTACAATGTAAATTTGTGGAGAAGACATGAGAAGATAAAGAGAAAAGTCGGCATATGGGGAGACCTGCAGGACTTATGGCACAAGAGAACCATTTCTCAGCTATGTGCAGACAGAAGCCATACAGACAGCACAGACAAGTCCACACTGTGACACAGGATGCTCGGATGATAGTGCAGAGGGAGATCACATGGCTACAGGTGCAGCCTGAAACAGAGAATGTCATGCAGTCAAACACCCAGCAGCAGCTAATGAGGGAAAACAGCTTTTTGCAACCTTTTTGGTGGATGAGCAGCCCATAAAAATTTCAGCTGGATTGTGGAGCAAGCTGCAATGTAATTCCAATTACTCGGCTGACCAACAAGGTCACTATTGAGCCGACTGACAAAGTACTGGTGATGTACAACAAAAGTGTGCTAAAGCCCAAGGGGACTTGAAAACTAAAATTACGGAACCCATGTAACAAGAAGAGTTACAGAGTAGAATTTACTGTACTACCGGAAGGTGATCACATACCTTTACTGGGGGTAAAGGCAGTTCAGGCTAAGGACTTAATAAGGGTACAGTCTCATAATATTATGGCACTTGAAGCTTCACAGAGCACGCACACTTTTAAAGGAAATGCAGAATGCAAGCTTGATATGCAAACTATAAAAATAGAATATGCTGATTTATTTGAAGGAAATGGGTGCCTAGAAGGCAAATACAACCTAGAAATTGATCACACAGTACAACCTACAAGATTGCCGACTAGAAAGAGTGCCTGTAGCTTTAATGCAACCACTTAAAGAAGAACTCACGATTTGAGTAGCAGAGGCATAATAGCGCCAGTGCAGGAGAGCACAGACTGGATAAGCAGTTTGGTGATAGTAAGAAAACCATCAGGCAAGTTAAGAATCTGCATTGACCCAAAACCATTGAATAAAGCTCTGAAAAGAAACCCATTATCCAATGCCTACAATAGAAGACATTCTACCAGACCTATCAAAGGCGAAAATATTCTCTGTATGTGATGTGAAAAATGGTTTCTGGCATGTAAAACTGGATAAAGAATCAAGTTTATTGACAGCATTTTCTTCCCCATTTGGACGTTTTAAATGGCTCAGAATGGCCCAGAAATATTCCAGCAGCAATTGATGCAAGCCCTGGAAGGACTTCCTGGAGTAAAAACAATTGCAGACGATATACTAATTGTGGGAGAAGGAGAAGACCGTGACTCGGCAATAAAGGACCATGATCACAAAATGAGACAATTTTTAGACAGATGTCGAGAGAAATGTATAAAACTGAACCTGGAAAAAATTCAAACTGAAAATGGCAGAGGTCCCGTACATAGGACATCTTCTAACCTCTAAAGTGTTAAAGTGGATCTGAAAGGTAAGAGCAATACAGGACATGCCACCCCTACAGATGTACGTGGAGTACAGAGATTTCTTGGCATGGTAAATTACCTTTCCAAATTCTGCAAGCATCTGTCAGACATGTGTGAGCCACTGAGACAGCTAACTCACAAAGATGTTCTCTGGGAATGGACAGAAAACCAAGAAACTGCCTTCCAGTCGGTGAAGAAGGCCATTGCAGAAACAGCAACCCTAAAATACTTTGATCCAGAGGCTGCAGTGGTAGTCCAATGTGATGCATCAGAATCAGGTCTGGGAGCCACACTAATGCAGGATAGAGAGCCAATCACATTTGCCAGCAGAGCTCTAACGCCGACCGAACAAGGATATGCTCAAATTGAGAAGGAACTACTGGCTGTAGTATTTGGGATGGAGAAGTTTCACCAGTACACTTATGGCCGCCAAGTAATGGTGCACTCTGATCACAAGCCTCTGGAGAGCATTACAAAGAAACCACTACTAAATGCCCCAAAGAGATTACAGCGCATGCTACTACGACTTCAGAAATATGATTTCAATATCTGCTATTGTCCAGGGAAAGACTTACTGATCGCAGATACTCTGAGCAGAGCTTACATTCCCATGACAGGTGAAGATGAAAAGGACATTGAAAGCATCAATATGTGTGAATACCTAGTTGTGTCAAAGGACCAGCTTAAAAAAATACAGATCTGTACAGAGGAGGATAAAGCACTCCAGATTCTAAAGACTGTCATCTTGAAGGGGTGGCCAAAATACAAACAACATGCTCCAGTTGAAATCTCTCCCTTTTTCCACATAAGAGATGAATTATCAGTGCAGCATGGAGTCATCTTTAAAGGAGAAAGAGCCGTCATACCAGAATCTCTCAGAAGAGTCATCATGGAGAAATTGCACTCTAGTCACCTGGGGATAGAAGGATGTCTACGCCGCGCACGAGATTGTGTTTATTGGCCAGGAATAAGAAGACCACATAAAGAGTTTCATAGCACAATGTGAAATATGTGCATCATGCAGTGATAAGCAACCAAAAGAAACCCTGCAACCACACGCAATTCCAAACAGGCCATGGTCAAAAATAGGAACAGACTTGTTCACTTGGAATGACAAAGAATACCTGATTACAGTGGACTATTTTTCCAACTTCTGGGAAGTGGACTATTTAAAGGACACAAGGACAATGACAGTGATTAAAAAACTTAAGGCCCACTTTGCCAGATATGGCATTCCGGACATTGTATTCTCAGATAATGGGACACAGTTTACATCTGAAGAGTTCAAAACTTTCAGCAAAATGTGGGACTTTGAGCATCAGACGTCATCTCCAGGCTATCCACAAGTAACGGCAAAGCAGAGTCAGCAGTAAAACAGCCAAAATACTAATGTGGAAAGCAAAGCAGGCAGGGACAGATGTCTACCTGTCCATACTAGATCACAGAAACACACCCACACAAGGCCTAAACAGCAGTCCGTCACAGAGACTCATGAGCAGACGGACAAGGACACTCTTACCAACGGCCAGTCAACTGCTAAAACCAAGACTGGTGGGGAATGTTAGCAACCAACTGAAGAAAAATCAAGAAAGGCAAGCTTTCTATTACAATAGGTCAGCAAAGGATCAGCCTGATCTTCAGAGACATGACAATGTATGGCTGCAGCCAATAGACAGATATCAAAAATATTGGCAAAAGGCAATGGTTGTCCAGAAACTTGGACCTCGGTCCTATGAAATTGTCACAGAAGACGGAAGAAGATTGAGGAGAAATCGAAGACATTTGAGAAAAACACAAGAAAGAGAGGAGGGGCCCTGGGAGGATTACGCAGACATCCAAAACTATGAGACTGCTAGTGCAAACAGTGAGACAACACGGACACTGCCAGATGCAGCTCAGGGTAATGATTCTGGCCAAAGACTGGAAATTCCAGAACACATATTGCCAGGATCGGAGGAGCAACCAGAGGTGGGCGGAGAAACATCGTATGTTACACGTGCTGGCAGAATGACGAGAAAGCCAGCCCATCTCAATGACTATATCTAATTCACAAGTATTGCCTATCGGTTCATGTGCATAATTGTATGTGTTATTCTAGTTAACTGGTCTTGTTAAAAGAGAAAGGATGTAGCAATAGGTATAAACTGTCTATGGCCTCTAGGGGTCTCACTACTTTTGTGTGTTTTTCCCTCTCTGTGTTGTGGGAGTTGTTGGTTTTATCAGTGTGGTGGAGAGCCTCGTGTGTAATGGAGGTCAAGAGCTCACAGGAATAAAGTTATCAGTTACAAAGCTTGAGTTACGAATAAAAGACAAACAGAACATTCTTGATTCTCTTCAGATGTCAGCTTGAGGGCAAGAGGTCATGCCTAAAGATTGGAGTTGTACCTTGGTACGCTTCCCTGGTTGACTATCTTTTCATGCTGGCTCTCTTCCTGCTTCACAGGACAGTTTCCTGTTCTCTCCTTGAAGTCTAACTTTCTCTTCTTTTGGCCCAACCCAGCTGGGCAAAAGAGTTGGCTTCTAGAAACTGTTTCTTTTTCTATTCTCTTGTCCCAGTATAGCTGTGTAAAAGCACTGGCAGCTGGCGACTGTCTCTCTTTTTATTCTCTTGTCCCAATCCAGCTGTGAAAAAATGCTGGAATCTAGCAGTTATCTCTCTATGAATGTCAGTATTCTCGCTTCCTTTTTACCTGCTCTATAGCTTTCCTTTTCACTCTTTCTCCTGTGAATATCCCAGCTGATGGACTGCCACTAGCCTGCTCCACTTCACCACTCGCTGATGAGAAGATGAACCTTTTATGCTGGAACAATTAACAGATCCTTCCTCAACATCAACAACAACTGAATTAACTTCTCCCTAACATGGCAGAACTTAATATCTGCCTGCCATCCCTCCCATCTTCTTTATTCTGATTGGCTGCTTTCCCTCTCTGTTGTGCTTTCAGCACCCCTGCACCCAGTTACAGGTGAGTCATTACGTTACTCACATTACATTACATTACTAAGTCATCATCATCATCAGTCGTCATCATCATCAGTACTATATAAAAATTATAAATATGCATGACACAATACAGTTTGTAAGGTGGGCTTCTCACACTCTAAAAGGTCAGATAGCTTCCTTTTGTGTATGACTTGATTTATTCCAGATGAAAACTGAGAATCCTTAGGGTGCGTTCACACGGCAGTGGACAAATACCGGGGGGGGGGGTGGGCGGGGGGGAGGGGTCGGCTTTTCTCCGGGATGAGCAGAGAAGAGCCCTCCCCCCTCTCATTGAGGTGTTCATATTCTGTCCGGAAACCGGACAGAAGAATAAACATGCCCAATGCTTCTTGAGCGGCCCGCGGGCGGAAAAACCGGCGGGCGGAAAACCCGTGCAGTGGGTTCTCCATAGAGCACAATTGTACTCATTTTCGGCCGGTTTTTCAGGCGGTCTGACAAACCGCAAACCGGCTGAAAAAACAGCTGAAAACCCTTGCCGTGGGGACATGCCCTTAGGGTCTCTGGCCAATAAGGTCTTCAAAACTCAATTTCCAAACGCAAATCAAAGACCCCTTGTTTCCTCTTTATAAGAATAAAACTTTTATTAATACATCTTAAAACCAAAATTACAGTACAATATATTCAAAACATGATCTAACAAAAACTATCTAAGTTGAATTAATGTACATCTATATACTAAGGTGCTATGAAAAGTCATATATAATGTATGACACAATATAAGCCAGTATTTTTTGTGAACTAGAGAGTTGTGACTGAACAGGTGTTGAAAAATTGACTTGAAATTATGCTAGATTCTGATCTGTCCTTCACCCCCTATATTCAATCCCTTACCTAACCACTGGGGGCATATATCTACCTTCAGGGACGATACATCTACCTACTGGGGGCTTATGCCTACCTACTGGGTCCATAAGCCTGCCTACTGGGGGCATATATCTATGTACGGGAGCCATATACCTACCTACTGGGTACAAATAATTCTACCTACTGGTGGCATATACCTACCTACTGGAGGAATATAATCCTACCTACTGGGGTTCTATAAGTTTACCTACAGAGGGTATATATTTACCTAACAGGACCCTATATATCTACATACAAGGGGAATGTATATCTACCTATAGGGAGCTTATATACATACCTATCTATCTAATAGGGCCTCTGTACCTACCTATCGACTGTGGGGTTTATATTCCTAACTACAAGAGCCCTATATACCTACTCACCAACATACTAGAGACCTATATTCCGACTTATTGTGGAGGACTATATGACTACCTATCTACTTAATAGGGGACCTAGATACCTATCTATCGCGGGACCTATAGGTCTACCTACCTACATACTATGTTGGTGAATTTAACAACTTCCTATATAGGAATACAAAACAAGACTAAAACTTGGTGCACGAATGGGAGCCCCTTAGCTGTTTGGGTGCGCTTTTACTGTGAGAAGCAGAAAGGGGTCATTATTATCATTAGAGCTGCTATAGATGGGGAGTTTGTACAGAAATAGGAATTGGTAGGGAAGTGCTGGAAAAATGAGGATTCTAAGATTGTTGTTTTGTAACTTCTACAGTGAAGAGTCATGGCCAGAAGAAGTCGTCATGGTGGTCTGGGGCATATGGAGAAGAAAAAGGGAAAGAGGACCACTCAAAGAAGAGAACAACTCTTCAGAGACGTCTCTGGTGAGTTCATGGATGTAACTTTACTGTAATGGACTTTAACTACCCAGACATAAATTGGGAACCTGAAACCTGTAGCTCTCATAAAAGAAACAGATTTTTGTAAATAACTCAAGATAATTACCTTTCCCAAGTAATGCAGGAGCATACTACAGGAAAGGCCATTTAGACTTAATATTGACCAACAGACCTGATAGTGTAACAAAGGTTCAGGCTGGGGGGCACCGAGGAAATAGTGACCACAATATAATAAATTTCCATTTATAGAGTTTTTTTGTTGAGGAGGCACATAACCACTTCAGGAATTCTAATTTTAATCTGCCTAGAGAGGCCCTAAACTGCATTGACTGGGACAAGGTGTTTAAAAATAACAGAACAGATAATAAATGAAAGATCTTTAAAAACATCTTACACACCCACTGTGAGAGGTAAATACCTTATGGTAATAAAATAATTAGAAACTGGAAAAACCTGAGGTGGATCAACAGATGTAAAGGAGGCAATAAATAACAAAAATAAAGCGTTTCAACTACTAAAACAGGAGGGCAATGAAGAGGCACTAAAGGCTATAAGGAAAAAAATAAAATGCAAAATAATAATAAAGGCAGCAAAGCTGGAGACTGAAAGGCAGATTGCCTTGGAAAGTAAAACTAACCCCCAAATATTTTTTTACTATATAAATAGTAAAAAGATTAAAGAACTGATATGGTGTTGGATGCTTCTGCCTCAGCTTTTCCAATGACGGATCTTCACATAGCCTCATTCAACACAATGGGCCTGCACACCCGAAAAGAGAGCACATGTTTTACACCTTTTTCCTTGCCGTAGAGTTCATATTATATGCTTCCAAGAAACTCATTTTAAGACAGGGTGCACCCCTACCATTAAGTATAAACACTACACATCCTGGCATTTTGCCAATTTCTCCCAATCCAGGTCCAGGGAATTGGCTAAGCTGCACAATTGATCCTGAGGCACAATATCTTATCTTTATCATTTCAATCGGTGGGCATGTATTTACCATTTTGAATGCATATGCACCGAATGTGGATGAAGCTAAATTTTTTGAGACCTTCTTCAACACTTCTGTTCCCCTAGTCCAGGGCACTGTAATACTTTGTGTTGATTTTAATATTATATTGGATCTCACCTTGGATAACTCTTCAGGGAAAGCAACACTATCGTACTCTCATGTCATAAAAAGGGTGAAAAGGGCATTCCTCCAGCTTCAGCTGTGCAACTCCTGGAGGATCCAGCACCGTTCTGATTACTCTTTTTATTCCCCTCCCTATGGAACTTACAGTCACCTGGACTACGTAATGATTCAGCATTCTGCCCTTTGCTTATTATTGTCTACCTCAATTGGCAATATTTTGTGGTCTGACAACACGCCGTTTTTTGTTCCCTCCAATTGCCAGCTTTGAGAGAAAAGACCTGAAATTGGAAATTAAATGAATCCTTGCTTTTAGACACCCTGTAATATAGAGATTAAAAACACCATCACTCAATTCCAAGAACACCACGCCAATGATCCCTTATCACCCATCAAACAATGGTAAGCCTTTAAGTGTGTGATCAGGGAGGTTCTAATTAAAAATGTTTCCAGATTTAAAAAAGGAGCAGCTGTCCTTAAATCGGCCCTTTCCAGAGTATCTTTCCTAGAATTAGCCCACAAACGTGCTCTCTTGTCTTCCAAATAGTCTAAAAAAATTGGGAATCTAGCAAGTAATATGTTTTGATTTCCTTTTTGGAGTTAGCAAATTACTGTATATATAGGGTTTCCCTGCTAAAAGGTGGTGTTTCACCAGACTTGATAATAGAAAAGGAGTTATTCCTTCACAATTAGAAAGGGACAAATTCAGAGGTTAGAAATCATGTTTTTAAAATAGTGTGTATCGAGGTTAAGTGTTATATATATAATAAAAGTTAAGTTTTAGTGCTTTATAGATTGAGAACTGATAGAGTTTAAGTTTGCCTATGGCAAAATAGTAAATATAGCTCTCTTCTTCCATACTCCATGAACTACAGGATGCTCGTTCGGAGGTCAAGCGTCTTTTATGGGCCGAATGATTCAGATTTTTCACAGTAAGTTCTACAAGTATGGCAACAAGAGCGGACGGATGTTAGCTAGAGCAGTCCATTCCCAAATGACGCATTCCCACATTCCCTCTATCAAAACCGAATCAAATACAGTGGTCCATTGTACCAGCGACATTGCTGAAATCTTCCATGCCTTTTACTCAAAACTGTACAATCTCCCGCCTTCCTCTCAACCTAGACAACCAGGTATTTTCCCCCATCCTTCTTTGCGTTTGAGAATTCCGGAGTCTATCTCTTAGCAGCTGGAGGAGCCTTTTTCCTCTGAGGAATTAGATCTGGTCATTAAGGATCTTCCAGGAGACAAAAGGATGGCATTACAGCTAAACTTTTTAAAACCTTCCCAGACCAATTATCTCCCTTGATGCTGAAGGCATTTAATGCTATCTCTCCAAACATCCCTTTTCCTTCACAGGCGACAATGGCACATGTGTCCGTGATTCCTAAGCCTGGGAAATCTTGCAGTAGCTACCACCCCATCTCCTTACTTAACGTGGACCTCAAAGTATATGCCAAATTAATTGCAAATAGGCTTAATCCACTTCTGCATTCTTTAATTCATCCGGACCAAGTAGGATTTGTCCCCCCACGCTTAAAACTCTGGACATCATTCAGTACGCCTGTTCCCATAAAATACCCCTTATGGTGCTATCACTAGATGCATAGAAGGTGTTCGATAGAATTTTGTGGCCTTCTTTTCATCAGAACCTATCCCACATAGGATTAGGCCCTACCTTCATATCCAAAATCTCCGCCCTCTGCACACATTAAAATAAATGGAGCTTTATCTGACCCATTCTTCATCTCCAATGGGACAAGACGGGGTTGTCCTCTATCTCCATTGTTGTACATATTAATAATGGAGAATTTGATGGCATCTATAAGATCCATTCCTGACATTAAGGGGATTATTATTGACTATGGGGAATACAAGTGCTCTGCGTTTGCCGATGATTTACTACTTTACCTTACAAATCCACATATATCTCTTCCAGCCACGATGGCAGAAATAAAATGCTTTGGAGGCTGGTCAAATTTTAAGATTAAACTCTCCAATGTCAGTCTCCTTGCAATCTAACTTCCCATTCGAGTGGCTTAAGGGGGATATTTCCTATCTTGGAATACATATTCCTGCAGAACTCTCAAAACTTTGTTAATTTCCTCCCACTTCTAAATCAAACAATAAGGGATTTAGTTACTTGGAATAATAAAGATCTCTCATGGTTTGGTAGGATAAATGTGCTTAAAATGTCTATCGTTCCTATATATTTTCCAAATAATTCCCATTCACATTTCTGCAATATTCTGGAAAAAGTTTTAATGCTGCTTCAGTTCTTTTGTTTGGTTCTCCCGAAAACCAAGAATTGCTTATGATACACTCTTCAGATCCAAGGATTCAGGCGGCACTGGCCTACCAGATTGCAAATTATATTATCTGGCTTCAGCCTATGTGCGTTTTCTTGCATTGACATTAGATCGGGATAGGAAGCTATGGGTCAATCTTACGACAGATATTTGTTCGCTTCCCTGGACCTGGACTCCCGCTACCGAAAGAAGGATATGGACTCACATAGTCTTAGACCGTAAAGGCCCTTGTGTACCGATAACAGATAACGCTGACTTCCCTTCAGGATCCTCCTCTAATGCTTTTTTTGGGGTTACGAAGGAGGCTCCTCTACGCCTCCATCATGTAATATTGGAAGGGAGCATAAATATCCTATTCTCAAAGGGAAACAGGCTTCTGCCAGTACCCCTTTTCAATTCTTCCAACTCTCCCACTTCTTTAACAAAATTAAATCTACATTACACTTGCGTAGGCCTCTTACTGCTTTTGAACAACTAGTGTTTGCTTACTCAGGAAAACCTCACTCACTATCTCTTATTTACAAATTACTACTGGCTGGTCACTCTAAATTACTTCCCTCTTTTGTCGAAAGTGGGAGACTGAGTTAGGTATTTCCTTTAGCACCCCTCAATGGGAAGGCAGCTATAGCCACTAGACATCAGGAAACCTGTTATAAGGTCTTGTCCAGGTGGCACAGAGTTCCGGTGGTGTTGCATAAATAGTTTCCAATGGTTTCAACTGACTGTTGGAGATGTGGGAGGGGAGAGGGTACTATGTTACACGTCTGGTGGAGATGCCCCCTATTCAAAGGATACTGGACTTCGGTGCTAAGAGTAATCACGGAAGTCACGGGGGTATCGATACCTAGCTCATCAGAAGCACTGCTGCTTTTTATGTTTGATATGCCGATTGGTAAGTCCCCTTCTTAAACATCTACTTCAAGCAGCTAAAACAATAATAATGTGGAAGTGGAAATAGTTCACTCCCCCAACCATGGAGGAATGGTATGCAGAGATTGGTTTCATTCAGAGAATGGAGGAACTGATCTTGCAGACCTCTCCGTTATACCTATCAATCACATGTTAGTACTGTACTGTCAGTACTGGGCCCTATTCTCTTATATTCATTAACGATTTTACACTTGGATTGCACAGTAGAATATAAATTTTTACAGATGATACTAAGCTCTCTAAAGTAATCAACATAACAGAGGATACTGTTTTATTACAAAGGGATCTGGATAAGTTGGAGGCCTGGGCACAGAAATGGCAGATGAGGTTTAACACAGATAAATGCAAGGTTATGCACATTGGGTGGAAAAATACAATCCATAATTACATGTTAAACGGAAAAACACTGAGAAAAAGTGACATGGAGAATGATTTGGGAATTCTGGTGGACAGTAAACTTAATTGTAGCAGCCAGTGTCAGGCAGCAGCTGCCAAGGCAAACATCTGCGTTTGTAGTATTATTCAGTCATTATGTAGTAGTGATATGTGGTCATGGTGTGGTGGCATTATTCAGTCCCTATGGGATGGTGATATGTGGTCATGGTGTTGCAGCGTTACTCAGTTACTATGTAGTGGTGATATGTTGTCATGGTGAGGCAGTATTGGCACTACAACATAGTGACTGAATAATACCGCCTCATCTTGACCACATATCACTACAACATAGTGACTGAATATGTGGTCATGGTGTGGCAGTATTATTCAGTTACTATGTGGTGGTGATATGTGGTCTTAGTAGGATTATTGTTAATATTTTCCTTAGAATTCTGTTTTCGTGTAGCGGTATTATTTGTTATTTGTCTATTATTTTACGTAGAACATTGTGTTATAGCTTTTTGTAAATTCAGGCACTGGTTGGTGGTCATGCAATGTGTCACAGTGTGGCACAACATGTTAAGGGTGTGGAAGGAGGGAGAAATTCTGACACAGGATCCGGCACTCCCTTTTCAACCCAAGTTCCCAACTTAGGTCAAAGTGTTTATATTAATTCTATGACTTAACTAAGCCTAAGATCAAGCAGGCGGTAGAGAGCCTAACATGAAGTCGGCAGTGTCGACAGTTTAATCCTCCTGGGGGTGTTCTTTTTAAAGTGTCAGTGACAGTGATTGATGGAGCAGCAGCTATAGATAGCTGCTCAACCAGTCACAGTCTTGTGCTAAGTGCTGTAGTTAGGCTGTGCGCAGGAGAGTGAATTTGGCTGTACTGCTGCTTGGTCTAAAGAACAAGACACTGCCTACCCAAGTCCAAACCCTTCTCTCTAGAAAGTCGTCAGATGTATTAGTAAGCCTGGCAGGAAGGAGGGGGATGAAAACGATACAGAAAAAAAATATAAAAATGTTTCTTCACTACTGGTGCCACCCCCCTTCATGGCGCCGCCCTAGGCACTGGAGGTCACATAAGACCCTGGTACTATCTGATATTTAGGGATGCTTACTAGATCATTGTTCAAAGTAAGCACTTTTTACCTTGCTTGATCTGTTAATAATATCTTTGTTACTATGTAATGTTTGTTTTTTGTCTGTACTTATACCCTCTGCATTGTAAAGTACTGTGAAATAGGTTGGTTTCATGAAAATAAAGATTCCTATTATTATTACAAGCTTAATTATGAATAACCAAGTATCAACTGGCACCTGTATATCAGACCATATCAGACCAGTACACTGTACACAATACACAGTGCCTTGCGAAAGTATTCGGCCCCCTTGAACTTTTCAACCTTTTGCCATATTTCAGGCTTCAAACAAGGGACACAATTGTAAAGTGGAACGAAATTTATCGGATATTTTAAACTTTTGTAAAAAAAAAAGACTTGAAATGTGGAGTGTGCAAAATTATTCGTCCCCCTTAAGACTAATACTTTGTAGAGCCACCTTTTGCTGCGATTACAGCTGCAAGTCGCTTGGGGTATGTCAGCAGTGGTTGCTATAGCTACAGACCTGGCTTCTACTGCAGCCTTTTGGAAGCCAGTAAACACGCCCCTGAATTCAAAATAAAACCAAGAAAACAGGACGAATCAATGTAGTGATGTAAGCTTCTAAATAATACTTGTAACTGTAGTAACAGGAACATCAGGCTGTTTGCAGATGGTCTTATTGTCTTTACATCTAACACGTTTGTCTATAATTTTCTTTCTAATCTCCTAAGATAACTCTCTTCTTAGCTTTCTTTGGTTCATATTCAATATAGTACACACCATGATACCAAACAGCACATTGACTACATTTTACCAATTAAATAGACTAACTGATTAGAAGTTTAAATATATATGTGATGCTAATTACAAGACACAGCTTATGGTTGCATCTAGGGGTACCATCATTTTAGTCCAGGCAACTTTTATTATTTATTTATTTATTTATTTTTAAAATTTTGCAGTACAGCCAAAATTCACACACAATGTTTGATATTAATTTATTAATTACTTGACTTCCAGTAAATTTATATTTAATATTTTAGAATTGCTGCTATACGAAAATGATCAACCCCCACCCCCCTCAGGTTTCATTGCTTAAGCGGGATTCTCAAGGGCAAAATGGGGTGGTGGTTCGTTCTCTTTTAGCAGCGATTCTTAGCCTGTCTATGTATAATACTTTAATTGAATACTGCAGATGTATCTTTTTCAGCAGTACTTCTTAGGGCATGTCCCCACGGCTCGGGTTTTCGGCCGGTTTTTCAGGCGGTTTGCGGTTTTGCAGACCGCCTGAAAAACCGACCGAAAATGTGCACAACGGGCTCCTATGGAAAACTCGTGTAGCAGTCCCCACTGCACGGTTTTCCGCCCGGCGTTTTCTCCGCCCGCGGGTCGCCCGATAGGCATTCATCATGCACATTGTTCCGTCCGGTTTTCGGACGGAATATTAACATGTCAATGGGAAGGGAGAGGGCTTTTAGCCGCTCATCGCAGAGAAAAGCCATTCCCCCCGCGGCCGTGTGCACAGCACATAAACCAGACACATACTGGTCGGATAAACCGTGGGGATGCGCCCTTATAATACCTATACATATTGGTGCATTGGATGCATTGGATATTCAGATAAAGGCTGCACTAGACAAAAGCTAGGCTACCTATTATGTTAGGCAGTTGTTGTTAGTAATTATTAAAGCGCACTAGGTACAGACTAGCATGTATTTTTCCCCTAACCGCTTTAAAATATATATATTATATATATATATATATAATATATATATATATATATATATATATATATATATATATATAGTGTTTTCATTCCTCCTGGCAAATAAGGCTCACAGGTCCTGTACTGTCTATAATATAGGCTATATTTCAAAAATATTATAATTAGTTTATACAGTACTTAATATGGCTTGCCTGGTTTTGCAGAACCCAAGCCAAAGTAAAAACAGAATAAGAGTTTGGAATAGACTTACTGTCAAAAGTGCTTTGGTGCAATGAATAACAGACATATTTTTCTAATCGTGGACATGCCTTAATATAGACGTTCAAAATTTACAACTTTATTATTAATATAAGACTCACAAGAACCATAAGTTACGGAGAAGTTAAAGGCAGTATGGCATATGGACAAAACCACATGCCACTTGCTTTCTATATAAGATCAGTATCGAATCCTTATAATGGTCCCCCTTAACCCTCGTACACCTTATTAATGAGCCTCACTGGTTGTACATACCAAGAGGAAGAAGAAGAAAGAAAAAACTGTCATTGGTCAGTACTTAAATCATCATTACTATAATCAGACTTTATGAGCTTAAGTAACTTTCCTGTTTTACTCTGGCCATTCGATTCAGTACATTTCCATGTGGTGTGGTTTGGCAGGTCTCAAAAGTGTGGCAGCTGGTCGCTGCAAGCTATGGAACAAAGAGCCAGTCCAAGCTGCTGGCATACCTAAGGACCACATATATAGATATAATTGGACACATCTGGTGCCCATGCTTGCCAGGTTTAACAAGCTTTTGTATGTGTGTGTGTGAATATAAACATTTTATAACCATCTCTGAAAAAATTTAATAATAATAATATTACGGTCTTTCACTTGTGTATATATTTCTCTAACTGCTTTATTTTGGTTTACCAAAATGAGAGTGTTACGGAAATTCATACATGATTCTACTGAGGACAGAAAATTATATGGCATGGCTGACCAACTTAAAATTAACTGTGAGCAAACAGGGATAATAAAAAGACATTTAATGGAAATATTTATTTTTTGTAACAACAAGATTTTGCATTTGTAAAAGTCTCACAGTGATACCCACAACACTTGCTTTTATCCTCTATAATGGTAGATAAACTCTTAAGGTAAAAGGGTTGTCTCATAATAGACTCTGAAAGCATTTTTTATGAATTAAAGATGAGGTGTGTTGTGGATTTACTGAAGCGTTATATGAAAACAAAAATCCTTCCACTGAGCCCCCACAGAATCACATACCCAAGGTGTGCGGGTCCAATAATATTTCCTTGAGGGACAGAAAGCGAGGATAAATCTTGTGAATCTCACGAATATGGAGTGGATCCGCTGGACCACTGAAAGTGGTGATTTAACCCCTTACCGCCGGAGCCAGTTTTGGCCTTCATGTGTCACTTTATGTAAGAATAACTTTTTGACACTTTTACCTATCCAAGTGATTCAGAGATTGTTTTCTCGTGACACATTGTGCTTTAAGTTAGTAATACATTTTGGTCCAAAAAGTCCTTGTTTATTTGTGAAAAATATCAAAATATCATGAAAATTTGCAAAAATTTGCAATTTTCAAAGTTCAAAAATTTCTGCGTGAAAGAAAGATAGTTATTCCACTCAAAATAGTTTATAACTAGCATCGTCCATATGTCTACTGTAGGTTGGCATCATTTTTTAAATGTTTTTTTTTTTTACCACATTAAGGGGCTTAGAAATATAGTGTGTAATTTTTCACATTTTCAAGAAAATTAGCAAAATTGATTTTTTTTTAGGGAACAGTCCAGTTCTGACGTGGCTTTGAGGGGTCTGCATGTTAGATACCCGAATAAATGACCCCATCTAAGAAACTACACCCCTTAAAGTATTTAAAAAAGCATTTAAGAAGTTTGTTGACCCTTTGGATATTTCACAGAAATTAAAGCAAAGTGGAGGGGAAATTTAAAAATGTTACTCTTTTTGCAGATTTTCAATTTTTATTCATTATTCACTGGAATACAGTAGATGTGACCATGGAAATGCAGCATAATATTGATTCCTCAGATTCTGACGTTTTCAGAGATATCCCATATGTGCGCTATTTGGCTCAACCACAAGCCTCAGAATAGGAGGTGCACCTACCGGACTCTATGGTCTCTTTTTCATTACAATTTTATTTATGCGCCATTCCAGGTTTGCAGACACCCTAAGGTGCCAAAACCTAATAAACTCCCCTAAAAAGACCCCATATTGGAAACTACACGCCTTACGGAATATATCCAGAGGTGCAGTGAGTATATCGACCCCACAGGCGTTTCACAAATTTTTTTTGCGTTTGGCTCTGAAAAAAAAAAAAATTCCAATAATCTGCAATTGTAGCTGAAAATGTTTAATTTTTACAAGGAATCCTGGAAAAAAAGCACCCCAAATTGTTTTACGCAATTTCTTCCAAGTTCGGCAATACCCTACATGTGAGTGTTAACTGCCGTTTGGGCGCATAAGAGGATGTACAAGGAAGGGAGTGTTATTTGGCTTTTGGAGCACAGATTTTGGTGGGTCCATGTCGCATCTGCAAAGCCCCCAAAGTACTAGAACAGGTGAAACCTTCCAGAAGTTGCCCCATTTTGGATTCAGAACCCTTCAGGGATCTCATCTAGGGGTGTATTTTGCATTTTGGGCGCACAACTGTTCCGTAGTTTTTTTAAGCATTTGCTATGAAAATGGGGGGAAAAAAACGCTTTTCTGCCATTGTTTTTGGGCTTCATTTTTACAGTATTCGCCATACGGGATCAATGACAGGATTACTTTACTGTGGGGGTCGGTAAAATTACAATGATATATATTTTATATAGTTTTCTATGTTTTATTACTTTTACACAATAGAAGTGAGTTTATAAAAAGTTGCGTTTTTATGTTGTCCTATTCTGACAGCCATAACTTTTTTGTATATGGAGCTGATTGTGGGCTTGTTTTTTGCAAGATGAGTTGATATTTTTATTGGTACCATTGCGGGGGGCATATGATGCTTTGATCACTTTTTATTAAGGTTTTTGTGAGTTATTTTGAACAAAATACAGCAATCCTGGTAGGGTTTTTTATTTTTATTTTTTACAGCGTTTACTCAGCAGGTTGATACCATTACAGCAATACTAAATTTGTATATTTTTTTAATGTTTTACTGCTTTTACACAATAAAAACACTTTTATTCGAAAAGGAAAACACGTTTTTGCATCGCCACAGTCTGAGAGCCATAACGTTTTTATTTTTCTGTTTACGGAATTGTATAGGGGCTTGTTTTTTTGCGGGATGAGTTGACGTTTTTATTGGTATCATTTTTGGGGGGACAAGACTTTATGATCGCTTTAAAATCCACTTTTTTGGAAGGCAGGTGAAGAAAATACTGCAATCCTAGCAGTGTTTTTTATTTTTATTTTTAATAGCACTCACCGTGCAATATCCGTGACAAGTTAGTTTCACTCTGTGGGTTGAGATGATTACGGCGATACCCAATTTATATGGTTTTTTAAAGTGTTTTTATTGTGTAAAACAATATTTATGCATCGCTATCTTCTGATAGCCATAACTTTTAAATTTTTCCGTATACAGAGCTGTGTAAGGACTTTTTTTTGCGGGATGAACTGATGTTTTAATTGGCACCACTTTGATGTTGAATATGTAGTTTTTGGATGACATTTTACTACCATTTTTATGTGCTGCTGTTGATTTTTTGGGGGGCGATTGGCGTTTGTAAAGGGGAAAAGGGCGGTGTTCGTGTTTTTATTTTATTTTTTGTGTTTTACTTTTTTACACTTTTTTTTTTACTTTTTCACACTTTTTACACTTTTCCCCAGGGGGGGATTGTATGAAAGATCGTCAGATCGTTCATACAATAGAAGATCAGCACACAGCTTATAGCTGTATACTGGTCTCCATGGCAACTGTCAGTCATGCTGCCCACAATGCATTGTGGGCATCGTGACATCACCAGACAACCCGGATGCTGTCATTCAGCATCCGGGCTGTCTGGTAGGAGATCAGTACCGGCGCTGAAGCGCCATTACTGTGCCGGGATCGCGGGGAGCAGGAGCTCACTCCTGCTGTCCGCAGCTGCGATGTCACGACCACGATGTCGCGACATCGAGGGGTTAATCCCTCACGGCCGGAGCTCACTCCGGCCGTGGGGGATGCGGCATGATGCCAGCGGTAATATACCGCTGGTTCCATGCCGCGATCTTGCGCGCTCTGCTTGTGAGCGCGCAAGATCGCCATGACGTACCCATACGTCAGTTTGTGGGAACCGCTACCGACCTTGATGTAAGGGTACGTCAAATGTCGGTAAGGGGTTAAGCAGCATCAGGGACAGGCAAGGAGGTCAGGGCAGGCAGCAGGCAACACAGTAGACAGAAACGGGCAGCAGGTCAGGTACACGGATTTAATAGAATGAAGAGCTACTCTCTCTCTAAAGGACACTAGTGATCTGGTTGCTAATGATCTGAGTGCTAAGTGAGTAGCCAGAAGATGTAGGATCAGTGCGCTGGTCACAGAGCCAGTGGGCGTGGGCTCTAGTATGCAGGGAAACATGTGCCGGCACAGTGCAGAGGACATCAGCGCAGAGCAGGAGCGAGGCGAGGATAGTAACGACAGTGCTGGGCAAAGGGAACACAAGCGTGGGGACAGTGGCACAACTTGTGACAGTACGCATCCCTTAACCCTCTTTTTGACTTGGTGGAATTTCAAAACAAGATCCAGAGGAAGAATACTGGCTTCAGGTTCCCAGAACCTCTCCTCAGACCCGAACCCCTTCCAGTCAACCAGATAATACCACTTCCCCCTAGTAGTCTTTTCGCCAGGAATTCTTTTTACTTTATAGCTGTCATCAGCATTGGTCTCAGTAGACAGAGATGCGGTCCTTCAGGAAAATTGTTTGAGCAGTGAGACATGCAAGGAGTTCGGGATGTGCATAGATGGAGAGAGGCGGAGCTTGTAGGCCACCGGGTTGATGCGCAGAATGACCTTCGATGGACCTAGGAACCGAGGACTGAACATGAGGCTGGGGATCTCTAAGAAAAATCTTTGTTTGGCTCTGCACATCCAAAAGCATTTTTTGAAAAAAATGTAAGCATAGGTGCATACTGGCAAGGCAATAACATGCATCTATTCCAAATGTCAGTGGCACACTAAAAACTAAGTAAACCACAAAGACATGTAGGAATTTTTGAAAATGCATTACTGCTAAGGAAATATGATAACCTGGGATTCTTAGCTCACAGTTTTGATCAAAAAATGTTTAAGCTCACCTCCCAATTGCGTCAAGAGGATCCCAGCACAGGTGAGTCCTAACACTAAAACGTTACCTCTCTTGGAGCCTGTTCAGACTACAACATCTTAGGGAGTGAAATGGACTAGCTACTGAATAATCCTGCACTGGTTTAAAAGAGGTAGGCGGAGTGCAATAAGCCAATGAAGCAGCCACTCCTCATACAGACTACAAGAACTTTACTTGGCTCTGCACATCCAAAAGCATTTTTTGAAAAAAACGTAAGCATAGGTGCACACTGGCAAGGCAATAACATAAATCTATTGCAAATGTCAGTGGCACACTAAAAACGTAAAAAAGTAAACATCATTTTTACATCCAAAGAGGCAGACAGAGGGAGAGATGGACGAGGTTGTTGACCATAGACGATGAAGAACGGTAAGGCCCCAGCAGAGTCAGATTACAGATAATTATATGAAAACTCGGCTCAGGGAAGAGGATTGACCCAGTTGTCTTGATGGCCTGAAACAAAGCGGTGCAATTAGTTCCGAAGGACTTGCTTCACTTATCCATTATTTTGAGGGTGATATTTGGAGAAGTGTAATTTTAATTTGAAGACAGGTACAAAGGGCACGCCAGACCTTTGACACAAATTGATCCCTTCAGTCTGAGACAATATGTGGAGGAAGTCCATGCAGGCGAAATATATGCAGAAAAAAATGGTGGGCAAGTTGGGGAGCAGAGGTTAGACCAAGCAGAGGCACCAAGTGGGACATCTTGGAGTAGCGTTCAGTGACCACCCAAACGACCATATTGTTAGAGGAGTCCATAGCAATATGGGCAAAGGTAGCAACAGGCCGGCAGATTCAAGACAAGAAATTTGTTCCGGCACAAGTTGTACAGGAAAGAACAAAGTCTTGACAAGATATCTTAAGCAGGATTATGCCACCAATAATAACGTAATAATGTACTGTAAGTAGTAAAGATTTTTGTATTCCGGGATGGCGGGACAATGTCCCCAATTCAAGATTCTTCTTCTTAAGGCAGGACATATGAAGGTTTTCCCTGGAAAAACCCGCAGGAAATCAATGGGAGCAGCAGAAATCAGATGCTCTGGTTGAACTATATGCTGAGGCGCAGAGCACAGGAGTGGGTATCAGTCTTGATAGTCTTGTCCGCGGGTCTGAGGTGTAGCAGGAAAACGAAGCCTGAGAAGAAGAGGGACCATCTGGCTTGCCAAGGATTCAACCTCTGTGCAGTCTGGAGATACAGGAGATTCTTTTGATCTGTATATATGTTAACTGGGTGATGAGCCCCTTTGAGCAGATGGCGCCATTCCTCTAAGATCAACTTCGTGGCCAACAATTCTTGGTCTCCAAAAGTAAAATTTCTTTCCGTGGAGAAAATGTCTTGGAGAATAACCCTGGTCTTGCCCTCAAGAGTTTTCTGAGTGAGGACAGTCCCAGCTCCCAGAGATGAGGCATTCACTTCAAGTAGAAGGGTTTTTGTAGTTTAGGATGAGACAAGATAGGTGAAGAAGCAAATTCAGACTTAAGACGGGAGAATGCTTATTCCGCTCTGGCAGCCACAGTTTGGAGTTACCATTCTTCTTGGTAAGCACCACTATGGGTACCACCATGGTAGAGAAGTGAGGAATGAAATGTCGGTAGTAGTTTGCAAACCTCAAGAAGTTTTGTATAGCCCGAGGTCCTACCATTGTAGGATGGCAGTCAATTTGGCAGGATCCATATTAAGACCCTTGTCAGAGACTATGTACCTGAGAAATGGAAAGCTGGACTGTTCAAAGATGCACTTTTTAGGTTTGGCATAGAGATGATTACTTCGTAAGCATCTTAAAACCTGGCAAATGTGGTCATGATGGATGAGATTAGACGAGAAGATCAAAATGTCATCTAGATATACTGCAACACAAAGGTATAGGAAGTTTCGTAGATGAAGTCTTGGAAGATGGTAAGAGTGTTGTATAAGCCGAACAGCATCACCAAATACCCAAAGTGTCCATCTCTGGTATTAAAAGCAGTCTTCCATTTATTGCCTTTTCGTATGCAAATTAAATTGTAAGCTCCCTGAAAGTAAAGTTTAGTAAAGATCTTGACTCTTGAAAGAGCTCAGAGAACAAAGGCAACAGATAATGGTTTGTGATGGTTATCTTGTTGAGACCCTGGTAGTCAATGCAGGGAGGGCAGAGAACCAACTTTCTTTTCAACAAAGAAGTAACTTGGCACCTTCTGGGGAGGAGGACTTGCGGATAAAGCCTTTTAGAAGGTCATCTTTAACATAGGCTGACATGGCCTGAGTCTTGGGTATGGACAGCAGTTAGACTCTACCATGCAGAGGAGTCGTAACAGGCAGGAGGTCAATAGGAGAATCGTAGGCCCGATGAGGCAGAAGAGTCTCTGCTTGCTTCTCACAGAAAATGTCAGTGAAATCCTGGCATGGAGTTGGAAGGCTGGGAAGTGGAGTGAAAGGCATCAGTGGCGAAGTGGCGTGCATCAGCCTTTGTGCTAAAAGACCGTGGCAGTCTTGTCCCCAGCGTGTGACTTTGACGTTTGCCAATTAAGCATAGGAGTATGGCCCTGTAGCCATGGAAGTCCTAGAAGAACTGCAGAAGAGGAACGAGGCAAAACATGGAATACCATCTTCTTTTTATGTAATGCCCCTACGTGAAGTGTCAGTGGTTCAGTACAAAACTGAATGGAGTCTGTCAGGTATTTTCCAGTAATGGACAAGATAAACAAGGGTTCGTCAAGGCATACTACGGGGAGAAGATACTTAGAAATCAGAGAAGTGTCGCTGAAATTTCCAGCCAAACCAAAATGCTAGAAAGCTTTAGTTGGGCCAGCATGGTCAAACTTGGAGAGGTGAGTAATGAGAGTGCTGGGCAGAGGAAATATAAGCACTCCCTGCTCTCCCGCAGCTTGTGACATTGAACAGGGACAAAGACAGCAAAACAAACATTACATTGGTGTTAAAGGGGTTGTGCATTAAAAAAAGTTACACAGTATTGGAGCCAGGGTGGGCAAAAAAATAACCTGATACTTACCTAGTGGTCCACCGCCACATCCAATTCAGAGCACTTTGTGATTCACTCCTCTTGATTTCCGGGTTTTTGTACAGACAAACTGGAGAGACTCACACTCAGTTGTAAGTGAAATGAGTGCAAGCCTCTCCTCTGAATTAGGATGAGAACCCGAATGTTACAAGAAGTGGATTGCCAGGAGCTCTGAATCAGTAGCTGTGGGAGAGAGCTAGGTAAAATATAATTTTCTTTTTTTTGTTTGCTCCACATGGCCCCAATGCCATGTAATTTTTGTTTAATGAACGACCCTTATAACCATTCCCTATTCTATCCAAAACTAAATTTTTTTTTAGCTGGAGTTTTCACTTCAAAAAATTTTTCCCGTTTTCAACTTGCTACAAATTCATTAAGAACAAACTTGCAGAACCTGTCTTGTTCATAATTCGGGGACTGCCTGTTCTTTGGTCCTCATTCATCAAGGGCTGTTTTGCCTATTAACAAAAAAATTAAATTTGCTTGGTTTGGAAAATGAAGCATTATCATTAGACACATTTTGACACGTTAGATACTGTTTTTAAAGATCTCATTTAGCTACACATCAATTATCATTTTAAAAAGCATTTCTATTTTAACATTAGTGATTGTTGCCAGGTTGCATCCATAATAGAGTCAAACTGAGTTCAGGAATATAGACAGAGATTTCTATGTAAAAAAACGTTTTAAATGCTGCCAGGATAGAACCTTAGGAAAGTTACTGCATTTCATTGTAGAGCTCCAGCAAGTAGAAGGTTTTCAGGGCAATATTTTCTTGGAAAAAGTATGCAAAAACTCTGTTCTATAAGAAAGAAAATTGTCTCTCTACTGACATCTATAGGTAGCTTTGTGTTTTCTTTCTGTACTTATTCTATATTGATGAGAATGAAAACTCTAAAATAGAGCTGTCAACAGAATTGTGTTTCAGGTTTGACTGGAACCCCAATTAGATTTTCAGACTTTGAGAGTCAGGCATTAAATGATTTTTCTCACCATGTTTTTTAAAGAGTCACCGGCAGCTTCAGACTCACACTGACTGGTAAGGCTGTGGTAACAGTGATTAGCATATTTAGCTCCTCTATAACTAGCTGAGCTTACAGTTACATAACTGCAGAATATTTGATCTTTAGGAAACAAAGTTACAGAGCTCCAAGGAGTAAAAACAAGTGCTTTCCAAAGGTAAATAATCTAATCTTGTTCAAGATAAAGACTCTGCTCTGTCCGACCATGGTAATGTCACTCCCTGCTCTCTGTCCAATTAGGAAGGAAGGTTTGGACAGTAATCTAGAGACACTTGTGTGCACTCGGAGAAGATAAAATCTCTCTTATCTCCTGACCATGTAAATATCAAAAGAGCAATGTATTTTGTAAAAGTAATAGTCCTGATTGCACCCCCCCACACACACAAATGATTGACAGCTCTCCCTGTATACAGACCGAAAAACACAAGACAACTGCAATACAAGACAGAATCCATAGACAAGAGACATGTTGTGTCTGATAAACCTCTGAATAATTAGGGTTCATTTATGTGGCCCTAGGGATACACAGTCCTTAAAGCGGTGTTCCCATTTTTTTGATTATCTTTGATTCGTAAATAAAGATTATTACCAAATATATTGCTGTTCTACTTTTGCTTAATTTCAGAATTAGTTCTTATCTGCTGCTTGTTTGTACAAGTTTCCCTAGGTTATGTTCCCCCTCTTTGCTTTTACCCAGTAGTGGGTAGTGATGTAAACCCCCTTCTATGTCTTATCAGTGTCACACCCTGCTACATCTTATCAGCAGGGTGAAACTTGTTTCTCAGTCATTATCTTATCTTTTTTCTGGGGGGAAAAAAACCCTTTAAAGGGGTTTTCCTTTTTTTCTTGTTTAGTTTTTAAAAATATAGAAAAAGGTGGGTTCTGTTTCTTCCCTTCCCTTTCCAAGAAAGAGGGATTTATCTGCTGCTTTTGTTTACAAGCTTTCCTAATTATGGATGGTGACATCACTCCCTGCTGATTTGTTTTCCCTTAAATGATGGGCTTGTTCCATTACTTACGGGAAAAAAACTTTAACCCTTTAGGGGGATAAATTGCTTCGGGCCCTGTGTTTATAAACCTTCAGCACTAATGTCCTTCTAACAGGCTAAACTGGGGTCAGCAAAGTTGTTTATGCCAATAAATGGTAAAAACCGCCCACGTTGATCAGGAAGGGGGGTTTTCTGAAGCTGGCTGGGGTCTGTGAAACTAATGATTGGAAAAAACCCCATTTCCCGCTTTAAAGTTTAGAGAGGAAAAATTGTGCCAATCTTTAAAACTTTCAAATAGAGCGGGGCCCAAAAAACCCCAAAGGTTCCTATGACCCCCAAACGGTCATGTTTCAGGATCTCCACGGAATGCCTGTAATTTTTATAAAAACCTGGCAATGAAAGGAAAGCCAGAAAAATCCCTTTTGGGGTGGAATTTGGGGGAATGGGGGTTGGGGACCCCTTTGCATAGAGACTTCCCTGTGTTTTTTCATAAAAAAATATTAGAGTTATTCAGGAGATAAGTGTTTCTTGGCAGCATGTAAAATTTTCTCTCTCTCTAGAAGCTTCCTCTAATGACAAAAACAGGTTTGCTAGCAAAACACAAACCCTCCGTTACTAATGTCTCTCTAAGGGTATGTTCACATGGCGTTTTGGGTATGTTTTCGATTAAAAAATTGAAACCCAAAAGCGCGGCTTTAAAACTTTTTCCAACATGTTTCCAAAATTGCGGTGCTTTGTTTGGAGGGTTTTTTTCCCTGCAGCAAAAAAAAGCCCCTTTTTTTTTTAAAATTTGGGGTTTGCCCAAATGGATCAAGAATTGTTTTGGGCAAATTCTTTGAAACGGATCCAAAAAGCTCATCAGAAAGATACGGGAAAAGGAAAAACTAGTAGGGGTAGCGAGTTTAAAAGGTCAGTAGGTGTAGTCCCCTTTAAAGTGGATGAGAGAAAAACGGGTCGATAGGAAAACCCTTTTTTAATTGGAAAAAATAAACCAAAATTTAAAAGGGCGGCTTTTAAAACCTTGGAAATTTCTGTTTTACAAACCCACCCCTAGTTTTTTTTTTTTAATTTTCCCTAACAAAATTTTATTTTTATTTTAAAAAATTTAAAAAAGGGTTTTTAACCCAGCATTTATTTTCGGGGGCCTAAAAAGGGGAAAAAAAAAAATTGTAATTTTACTTTATTTTTTAGTACTTCTTTTCCCGCCTATTGTCTCATCTTTTCCCTTTTTTGGAAAAGTAATTGCACGGGTTTAAAAAGTCCTCATTTGAATCTGACCCAATTTAAATTTTTGCCAAATGCCCCTTTTAATTATTGAGGGGCTAAAAGGGCTCTTCCCCCACGGCCCTTTGGGGTTTTCGTGGGAAATTTACGACTGTTTTTTGGTTTTTGAAAAACCATCGGAAAAGGGAAATGTAAAACCTTTTACATAAATTTTAAAGGGGGTTTTTCTACCCCTCAAAAATTTCCCTTTTTATGTTAAAGATCTTGCAAAAAAAAAGTAAAACTTTGCAATTAGTCCATTTAACAGTGTTTTTTCCCTATTCTGAGATATCCCCTCTTGTTGGGCTGCATCAGCCCCCTCAGGTCCCCTTTTTAAGAACGGGCCCTGTTTGATTTTTTTCATGATAGGCTGTCAGCAATGGTCGCTATAGTCAGGCCCTTTTTGATCTTTCATGATGGGCTGTCACCCACTGGTTGCTATGGGTACGGCCTTTGGTTCTACTGCAGCCAAAGTAAAAAGAAAGTAAAAACGCCCCTAAATTCAAAATAAAACCAAGAAAAACGGGTTTAAAGGTAAGATAAAATAAATGTTTTTGAGAAAAACCCCTTTTAAATTTGGGAAAATCTGTTCAGTAGTACACACTGCACGGATTTTCTGCTGGACCTCTTTTTTTCCAAACCACCGTAACGCATAGTTGCCAACTTTTGAAAATGAAAAAGCAGGAGAAAAAATTTGCATGGACAGGCCCATCTTGTCGGTTTTACCACCCCCCCTTAAAAAAAGCCACCCATCCACCAAACTGCTTTAACAATTTTGGGAAAAAAGGGCCCAGGAAGATGCCCTATATAGCCAGGTAGAAACCCCCCAAAAAGCGGGTTTGTCCCCCTTACGGGCCCGGGTAGATCCCCCCTTGTACCCAAAGTAGGGGCCCCCTCTGTAGCCAGGTAGGTGCCCCCTTTGTTAGCCGGTAGGGGGGCCCCCAATTGTTGCCGGTAGTGGCCCCTTTTGTTTTCCCAAGGTAGTGCCCCTCTTTTTCCCAAATTAGTGCCCCCTTTTTTGTTCCCCAGGTGTCCCCACCCCTCTGTTCCCAGGTATTTGCCCCTTTTTGTTGCCGGGTTTAGAGGCCCCCTTTGGGTTTGCCCAGGTAGATGCCCCTTGTTCCCGGGGAGATCCCCCCTCTGTTGCCGGTAGTCCCCCCCATTGTTCCCGGGGTCCCCACTTGTTGCCAGGTGGGATGCCCCCTCTGTTCCCGGTAGATGTCCCCTTGTTGCCGGGTGGGGCCCCCCATTTTTTGCCGGTTTGGCCCCATTGTTGCCAGGCAGAGCCCCCCCATATAGCTAAAAAAAATTTTAAAAAAATTTAAAATCCATTTAAAACCTTCACCGGGCTCCTGGCCCCGGCCGCTCGGCAAATCCCCTCACCGGTCGCAGGGGGAAGTGAGGGGCAGCCGCGCGTCATTTCCCCGGCACCCGCGGTCATTCCCCCTGCCCCCGCTGACTGTATGTGCGACGCACAACCGGCCCCCGGGGACATACGGGGGAGGAGGGGGGAAATGAACGTCCCTCCTCCCTCCCCTCCCACAGCGGACCCCGGGCGGGTAAAAGGGGGCGCAACGGCCGCTTAAACCCCCCTGTAGGGCGCCCCGGCGGCGCCAGAGTAGCGCATACCCGAAAACCCCTTTTCGCCGCGGAAATTTTAAAAAAAACCCCCCCGCCTGCTGGCAGGGGGGGGGGGAATCCCAAACTCCCCCGGGAGGGGGGGGGGGGACCCAAAAAAGCGGGCCCCCCCGGGCCAAAAACGGGGGAGTTTGGCAGGGTATGGGTAAGGGGGGTAAGGGAAAAAATTTTAGAACTGTTCATTCTTGTGGGGCGGAACTTAAAAAACAGTTCAAAGTGAAAGGGGTTTGACTTAAAATCTGCAAATTTGGCATAAGCTAAAAAATTTTAAGAATCCCATTCTAAAAAATTCTTAAACCCCAGGAAACCCCCCTTTAAAACATACGTGAGTTTTTTCTACTTTTTTTAAAATTTAAATTTATTTTAAGTTTTTTTTCTTGTTTTCTTTCTTTTAACCCATTGTTAGAAACATTTTTTTAAATTTTCATTTATTTCAAAATTTTTTAATGCAAGCATTGAAAAAAACGTCTTTCAAAAAAATTAGCGCCCCCTTTCCAAATTTTTAAAAATTTTTTGGGGAAGAATTTTGTTATAACATTTTGGGATGAAAAAAAATTTTCCCAATTTTTTTTACTAACTTGGTTAAAACTAATAATCATCTATATGTAATAAAAAATATTTAAAATGTCAGAATTTAAGCCTGTGCCCCCGAGTTATTGAGGTTTTTGAAGTTGTAATAATCTAAGCAGAGAAAAGTTGAAAAAAAAATATGAAAGTTTGTTGCTTAGTGCTTGAGATATTTGGCATAAGAGCTCGAGCTATTTTGAACTTGTCTTACCACCAGACAGAAAAAAAGCATATTTCCCCTATTAAAGAATGGCAGATTTGTGCAGAGGTGATTCATGGAGTTCTGGGTTTCTTTAAAACAAATTATCAATTCCGGTTAACAGCAAGGATTAGCCCCCCACAAACACTGGAGCAATAAACATGTTGGAAAATTTTCCTGAACCCCGACGTTTTTCCCTTTTTCCTGTAAACCATTTTTGGTAAAGACATAAAACAAAAAGTTGGACCCTTGGGCCTGGGTAATAAAATCTTGGCTCGGGGACAGAAACCTAGTTGTTCTGTGCCAGTTCTCATACACTGTGACAGACCCCACAGACGACAGTGAATTTTCTGCTAGTTGTTTCACTAATGGTATGAGAGAGACTCCAATGTTTATCCAACCGTTTAATACAATATTGAGCAGAACAAAGTAAAGCTTCAGGTATTCGGCATGGGGTGGATCAGAAAGTTCTCAGTAGATTTTTAGAGTACTATACATACCCAGATGGAACAAAAATAAACTTGACAGATAACGCACCATGATATCACTGCACAGAAAGTTTTCTCATCTTTTTCAATGCTTTTCAATGGCCTTTATTGTGATCTAAGAACAGATAACATAGAAAACCATAGTGAGGTCAAGCTACACTTTGCTACATCTGTAACAAATCAAGTAAGACATCATTGCCTGTTGTGGATTTGAAATAGTTATAGAATTGTTATCCAAAAAAACAATATGGAGTAAAATATAATATACCTTACATAATATACATTATATACTGAGCTGGGACAAGGTATTCTAGTGCCTTAGCAAACAAGGCACAAAGTGCCCCCCAATTGGAAAATTCAGCCCACTCCATGCCTCTTTGTGCCTCCTTTTCTGTCTGCGATGAAGTGGCACCCTAGGCGGTCGCCTACTCACCGTCCCGGCCCTCATTATATACACACAAACACCAAATTGTGATGGCTAGCAGCTGGGTCAGATCATTTCTAAAATGGCAGGACTTGTGTTTTTTTGTAGTATGTAGGGGTTAGTCCCTACCAGAAGTGATTCAAGAAAGGACAATAGAGTAACAGGCAGCAGGGTCCGGGCTCCTTAAAGGGGTTGTCTCGCTACAAAGAATAGCTCTTTCCGCCACAAAGAAGACGTTTTCCAAATACTGTATATTGCATTGTTCATCTTTTTTTGTTAAGGAGCTACAAGTGATTTTATCACCTTCTGTGCTCTCTCTGGTTCCCCAAGTGACCGACCTGTGTACTTCTCCCCCCCCCTGCTGTTTGTTCTATATGATAGCAGGGAGTGATGTCATCACATAGGTCTTGGCAGCATAGAACTTCGGACAATGAGAGCTTGTGTGTTATCTGATCTTTCAGACAAAAGACAGTAATTACTGCTGTTTACATTAGCTCAGCAGCTTCTCCAGACTTTAGACAAGGTAATTTATCTAATCTAGACTAATAAACATAATCAACAGAGAAGTCTGAATACACGGAGCTCATATGCTAATTACAGACAGCTTGACCATGAAGTTACAGAGCAAAGCAGCATTATTTGCATCCTATGAAACTTTGATATGAGACAACCCCTTTAATCTCTTTTATGCACACGGGAAGCAAAGACTTGCCTGTCTGGTCTGATCCCAAAGAAGCAATGTAGAACAAATTGAAAAATAAGTTCAAAACGCTCATTCTGGCTATAATAATATGGTTTTAGGACACAAAGTACAGCTTTAACTGCAGACTAATTAGAATTTTTATTCTGATACCTGCACACTGCTGAAAATGCCACAATGGCCACACAGGAATCTGAACAGCATCACGAGCAGTGGAAGAAGGTTGGCGGGTTTGATGAATCATGTTTTCTTTTATGGTTGGGTGCATTTTGGTTGCTTACTTGGGGAAGAGAATGCAAGCCGCTGGAGGCAGTTTGATACTCTGCAAAATGTTCATCTAGGAAACTTTCGGTCCTTACATTCATGTGGATGTTACTTCTACATGCCAACCACCCAGTTACACTAAACATTGCTACAGGCCATGTATTACGACTCAGTGCCCTTTTTCAGCATTAATAAATCCAGCCATAATATACTTAGATATACAAAAATTCTATACACTAAATCGCAAAATTCTATGCAGATCTGAATTCCAAAACACCAAATTAGATCATATAATATTTACTTGGAAGGTAGACTTATAAAAGTAAAATATAACTTTTAATTAAATTATTTAAAATATGAGAGAACAAGATTACTCTCCCAAATGTTTTATACAGAGCCAAATATCTGTCAACAGAGTACCCACACAAGTTAGGGAAGATAGGGTAGTCGAAATATTGCAGAAGGATAATCCCTAAACCATCCCTGCAATGCGTCCTGTCTAATATTGACTACCTAATGTACAGGGAATAGCACGTCCTGATAAGGACGACCCCTTCCGGAACCTATCCCTGTCACAAAAAAACCCTAATATCCCTAACATAGTAATGTGACATTAGAGTGTTGTATCAAGAAAAAGAAAAAAAGTGCTCAAGTGCAAAAAACATAATAGTGATGTATCAATACTTCCCACCTCATATGAAGTCCCGACATGTTTCAGTACCTACTTTACTTCCTCAGGGGACAAATTTGTAGGCTAAAGAGATGGTATTGTCCAGAGCATATGGCTCATAGATACGGCAGGATACGGCAGCAGGATAATGTACCCAGCAATGGTGCAAGAATTATTCAGGGATGGATTGAGGAACAGGACAACAGTTCACGTTTTTCCCCATCTCTCAATCCAATGAAGTGTGGGATGTGCTGAAAAAAGAACTTAAAGGAGTTGTCTCATTACGAGCTTTCAGCCTGTCAGTGTCCCTGGTAAGTTGAACTGAGGGGCGTGCTTCTTGGTCTGTCTGTTCTGCTCCCTCTCCCCCCTCCCATCAGCACAAGGGCAGCTAGGTAACTTCTATACCGGGGGGGGGGGAGGGGGGTTTGCTCTCAGAGTTCACCCTGTGTGTGCCTGCCTAGGTCTGTTGCAGGAGAGGGCTGATCTATGAGTGTAGAGAGGAAGGTGAAGTGGTGTGCTAATAGAGCAGAGGGGATGCATGTGTTCCTATATCCCCTGCTTAGCTTACAAGTCTCCACATCTCCAGCAACAACAAGGGAAGTGTTACTATACTCAGGATGTCTCACTAATACAGGAGAGCATAAAGTATTCACATGCCTGATCTGTATAGCATTAGTATAGTCACAGTTCCAAAGACACATCATGATTATAGTAACAGACAGGGTCACTGCTGTCACATCCATCTGTGTAGAGAGCAGGAGGAAGCAGGCACACACAGGGTTAATCCAGGCAGTAAGGACACAGACGCCAGAGTCCTCCTCCCTCCAGAAGCATTCTGTGTGGGAGGGGCTCTCTGCTCCGACCTGTCTTCAAAGGTGATGAGTCATTCAGACCTGACAGCCAGTAAGATAAGGATCAACAGGTCTGCACTATAGAAATTTGAGGAGCTGATGTAGTTAATACTAACAGGGCTAGCTCAAATCAGTAGGACATTTGTAATGAACATATATTGCAAAGCTGCTTGTTTTTTAAAGATCTTTAAATTAAAACCCAATCATTGTAGCGAGACAACCCCTTTAATCTATGGAGGCTTTCAACCTACAACTTACAATCTTCAAGAATCTGCTGTAAACAGTAGGACACCCAGGGGTGTAACTAGAATTCACAGGGCCCTATAGCAAAATGAGATGAGGTGCTACCATCTAATGACAATAAATTAAAACAGCAGCATATGTAACAAAAATTGAAGGTATAAGTAATACCTCCATATACCAGGGAACCCACAAAGAACCATGTTCTTGTACTCCAGTGTGGCCCCCTCAATCCCTGGGCCCCAAAGCAGTTGCTATGCCTCCTATAGTTACGCCCATGAGGACACCATAAGGATGGTTTCACAAACAAATGCTACCTTTTTGTGGTGGTTTTTCATGTCGCCTTTTGAGTCAAAGCCATATATACTGGCTATAATTCTTAGCATCTACTCATATTCTGTATACAGAGACACTGTAGGGTACCACTTCTCTAGACCTATATGCTGAGTGTAATTCTTAGTATTTATTAAAATGGTGTTTATATGACGCTGCCCAGTATCACTTCTCTACTCCTGTTTGCTGGATGTAATTCTTGGTATTTATTCGGATTTTGCATATATGGCACTGCACAGTACCACTTCTCTAGAACTGTATGCCGGGGGAGAGAAGTTCTTAGTATCTACTCATATTCTGTATACAGGGAGACTGCACGGTACCACTTTTCTAGACTTGTATGCTAAGTGTAATTCTTGGTATCTATTAAAATGGTGTTTATATGACGCTGCCCAGTATCACTTCTCTAGTCCTGCATGCTGGCTGTAATTCTTAGTATTTATTCGGAGTTTGTATATATGGCACTGCACAGACCACTTCTCTAGAACTGTATGCCGGGGAAGAGGAGTTCTTAGTATCTACTCATATTCTGTATACAGGGACACAACACAGTACCACTTCTCTAGTCCTGTTTGCTGGGTATAATTCTCGGTATTTATTTCTATTCTGTATAAAGGGACACTGCACAGTACCACTTTTCTAGACCTGTATGCTAAGTGTAATTCTTGGTATCTATTAAAATGGTGTTTATATGACACTGCCAGTATCACTTCTCTAGTCCTGTATGTTGGATTAGGGAGATTATTCTCAGTATCGACTCTAAATATGGACACTGCTCAGTACATCTTGTGGATGTAATATTCAGTATTGTTCTGTATACCGTATATAGACACCATACAGTTTTACTTTTTAGTGATGTTTGCAAGGGTTAATATTTGCTCTCGTTCTGTATAATTTATATGGACACTCCACAGTACTACTTTTCCAGTCCAGTATGCTCAGTGTTAGGCTTTCATACAATGCAGGGAGACACCTCTAGCTGTCATAGCAAGTGTTTTTACCCCACAGTCACATTGTGGGAAGATCATGGAACCCTTCCTTCCGTCAACCACTTAGATACCACGGTCACTGCTGACCAGAATATCTATTGGAATGGGATCCGTCTGGCTCTCAGTCTCAGCTGGGCCTCCATGATGATTGTGCAGGCAAAGCTGTCCCCACCCAATCACCATGAGGTGCATGTTTCGGAAAGTACATCCTGCTCTTGACATACATGTTAACTGTCAGGAAGAGGTTAAAGACATCGATGTCGGATATGCTGTGATGTACCAAGTCTCAGTTGAGTCAAAACATATTTTCAGATATGAACAAGGAAGAAACTGAAAGTTTTGATTTGATTTCAGAATAGTGTGATATGCATGCATGCCAGAAACAGAACAGCTATATAATCACAAATCTGCAAAACATAGCAGTGTTATTGTTGGACTGTTAAACCAATATACTCAACGTTACAGTACATCAGAATATTCTTTATGCATCATTTAAAGTACTAGCTGCATTTTACTGAAAAATGTTTGTATTCTCAAGACATCAAGGAAACGTAACAATCCGGCTGGCTCCTCTGCTGCAAAGAATTCAGGGATAGTTAGTTTCTGTACAAGGGATTACTGTATAGTTTCTGATAATTAAGGGGTTTTCTTACAACAATAATAAGCTTTAAAGATGTAGGCAAAGGTAAATAAAGATTATTACCAAATACATTGCTGTTCTGATTTTCTTTGTTTAGTAGAAAAAGGAGAGTTTATTTACTACCTGTGTACAAACATTTCTCTAGGTTAACAACCTCCATTCTAAGCTGTCTTTGTCCAGTCCCCCTTCTGTTTTGTTGACATTTACCCCCTGTATGTGTTATTTAGCACAGGAGTTTATCTATGTTACTAACAAACATTAACCCTTTAGGCTCTGTGTCTTTTTGCACTACATTTACTCCCCTGCCCTTGTAAGGGGCTCAGCTAAAAAAACCAGAGGTAGAATCCTGTTACAGAACCACCTCCAGCCCAACCAGGAAGAGTAAGCCTAAAAAGGTTTAAAAAGGGGCTTGGGGAAAACAGTGGTAAAACACCCCTAAAAGGGAATGTCAGGTGGTTTATGCTGCCTTCTGAAAGCAGATGTGATTGGGGAGAAAAGGGGACTTTGTATTAGGTGTTATGATTTGGAGCAGGATTTCTGAGAAAAAAGCTAAGAAAAAATATGAAACCGAATGTCAAACTATTCAAACCCCCCACCCAATACGTATTGACATTTAAATTGTTAAAACCAAATGCAGGGAAAGCTGTCAATGCTGTTGTGGGGGGGTATAGGACTTCACTGTCTTTTAAGGATTTCCCCCTCAGTTTTTTAGTCCTGACCTTAATATAAACATCTGTATCTGTTTCTCTCCCTTTATCACATTCTGTTTTCAGATAGGGTAACAAAAACCATCTGACTGGTTCACTTTAAGCTAGTTTTACATTAAGAACCAGTCCAGCACTATACCTCCATGTCTAAATACTGCCATAAGCTGTACTACATGGGTGAGGAACGTCTGGCCTTCAGGCCGTATAGGGCCCGCAAAATAATTTGATCCAGCCCTGCCAAGGCAACCTGTACTCCTCCTGAATCTTTCTTCAGCTGGGACCTCTCATTGGCCGTGTTTTCCAGCAGCTTGAAGGCATCTGCAAGCTTGGTCTCATATAGCAGGAGTAGGTGGTGACTTTTTCCTTCTCCTCCAGCTTCAGGAGAAAATTGTTTTTTTTTTTTTTTTTTTTTTTTTCCCCTCCAGAGACCTCACCAGCACGATGTAGGCAGTCACCCAGTAATTTAGGTGCTGTAGCTCCTCTCTACCTTGTGGGCTGCTCAGGCTTCCTGGGAAAGGGGTATCTGCAGCAGCAGAGCAGCAAGGGCTTCTGCCGAGTGTAGAAAGGGCCTGTATTAAGGTTCGGACGGGGGCCGCCGGGGGCCCGGGGGGAATCCCGGTGGGCCCCCCGACCGGGGGGCCCGGAGGCAGTCCCGTCGTCCCGGGGCCCGTCCGCGCTTTGCGGTCCCTAAACCCCGGGACCTGCGCCCCCGAGCGTCAAGACCGGCCGGTATTTGGGGAAAATGCCCCCGACCCCCGGGCCCCTGGGGGGTTTTTTTTCAGGGGGAGCACAGCGCACTAGGCGCGCTCCGGATCTCCCGGCAGGTGAAGAGCTGGCCTTCAGCCTCCCGGGGCCCCCGGCCCTACTGCTGACTAGGCGGGCGGTGAGTCACTTCACGCCCCCCCTTTGCAGTGCAGCAGGACCCGGGGGCCCGGAGCAGGACCCCGAGCCAGGTAAGTGGCTTTTTTGTTGTTTTTTTTTTTTATTTTTTAAACTTCTAAAGGGGGCCCCCTGGTTTTAAAAGGGGGGCCCTGGCTAAAAAGGGGCCCCTGACTACGGGGGGGGCCCCTGGCTATAAAGGGGGTTCCCTATAAAAGGGGGGCCCGGGCAAAAAGGGGGGGCCCTGGCTTAAAGGGGGTCCGGGCTATAAAGGGGGGCCCTGGCTTTAAGGGGGCCCGGGCTAAAAAAGGGGGTCCCTAGCTAAAGGGGGGGCCCCTGGCTATAAGGGGTCCCTGGCTACAAGGGGGGACCGACTAAAAGGGGGGAATCATGGCTAAAAGGGGGGGGCCCCTGTAAAAGAGGGCCGGGCTATAAGGGGGGGGCCCCTGGTAAAAAAGGGGGGGCCCCGGGTAAAAAGGGGGGGTTCCCTGGCTAAAAAGGGGGTCCCTGGCTACAAGGGGTCGGGGCTTAAAGGGGGGCCCCTGGCTACAAGAGGGCCCTGGCTATAAAGGGGGCCCCTGGCTATAAAGGGGCCCTGGCTAAAAGGGGGGGGCCCGATAAAAGGGGGGGAATCATGGTAAAGGGGGGTCCCTGGCAAAAGGGGGCCCGGCTATAAGGGGGCCCCTGCTATAAAGGGGGGCCCGGGCTATAAGGGGGCCCTGGTAAAAAGGGGCCCCTGGCTACAAGGGGGCCGGGTTAAGGGGGCCTGGCTAAAGGGGCCTGGCTAAAGGGGGCCCCCGGCTATAAAGGGGGTCTCTGGCTCAAGGGGGGCCCTGGCTTAAAGGCGCCCCGGGCTAGAAGGGGGGCCCTGTACGGGGGGGGAATCCCTGGCTAAAGGGGGGGTCCCTGGCTTAAAGGGGGGTCCTGGTAAAAGAGGGCCCCTGGCTAAAAGGGGGTCCTGGCTAAAAAGGGGGGGGTCCTGGTAAAAGAGGGCCCTGGCTATAAAGGGGGCCCCTGGTATAAAGGGGGCCCCTGGTATAAAGGAGGGCCCTGGCTATAAAGGGGGGCCCTGGTCAAGGGGGCCCTGGCTAAAAGGGGGGGGCCCGGGCTAAAAAGGGGGGTCCTGGCTACAAGGGGGCCCCTGCTCCCAAGGGGGGGGCCCCCTCTGAAAGGGGGTCCTGGCTACAAGAGGGACCGATACAAGGGGGGGGGGGGGCCCTGGCATAAGGGGGGCCCTGACTGCGGGGGGGGCCCCTGCCTACAACGGGGGCCTGACTACAAGGGGGGGTCCTTGGTTTTTAAAGGGGGTCCCTGGCTAAAGGGGGCCCTGGTAAAAAGGGGGTCCCTGGTATAAAGGGGGTCCCTGGTAAAAAAGGGGGTCCCTGACTACAAGGGGGCCCCTGGCTAAAATGGGGCCCCTGGCTATAAAGGGGGCCCCTGGCTAAAAAGGGGGCCCCTGGCTACAAGGGGGCCCTGGCAAGGGGGGCCCCTGGCTAAAAAGGGGGGCCCCTGGTAAAGGGGGCCCGGGCAAAAAGGGGGGCCCTGGCATAAAGGGGGTCCCTGGTAAAAAGGGGGGCCCTGATACAAGGGGGGAACCTACAACAAGGGGGGTCCCTGGCACAAGGGGGGTCCTGGTATAAAGGGGGGCCCCATACAAGGGGGCCCGGCTACAAGGGGGCCCCTGGCTATAAAGGGGGTCCTGGTTTTAAAAGGGGGCCCCGGTGCAAGGGGGGGCCCTGAGCAAGGGGGGACTGACACAAGGGGGGTCCCGGTAAAAAGGGGGGTCCCTGGCTAAAAGGGGGCCCCCGGGGCTAAAAGGGGGCCCCCCGGTAAAAGGGGGGGGCCCCTGCTAAAAGGGGGGGCCCCTGGTACAAGGGGGGCCCTGATATAAAGGGGGCCCCTGGCTACAAGGGGGGCCCCGCCTAAAAGGGGGGGTCCCTGGCTCAACGGGGGGCCCGGGTTTAAAAAAGGGGGGCCTATACAAAAGGGGGCCCTCACTACGGGGCCCCTGGCTATACAGGGGCCCCGGCTACAAGGGGCCCCTGGCTCCCAAAAGGGGGGCCCCTGGCAAGGGGCCCCTGATACAAAGGGGCCCCCTGGCTCCAAAAGGGGGCCCCCTGGTACAAGGGGGCCCTGACTAAAGGGGGGCCCTGACTACAAAGGGCCCCCCTGGCTACTAAAGAGGGCCCTGCTACAAGGGGGCCCCGGTACCTACGGGGGGCCGACTACACTGGGGCCCTGGCTACCTAAAGGGTCGCCTGGACTCCCTACCGGGGGGCCCTGACTACAAAGGGGGGGCCCCGGGCTCCCTAAATAAAAAGGGGCCTGCACCTAAAGTAGCTAAGGGGGGGGCCCTAACAAATGAAAACTAAAGGAGCCCCAACTGCTGCAAATTTTAAAAAAAGGGCTTAAGCGTATCTATTCAGGGGAACCCCTAACTCCCTGTTACTACCAAAGGGGGGGCCCCTTTAATTTACATTACCTAACGGGAAAAACCACCTATACAGATGGGGCTTGGAATTTTGATCCTTAAATTTAGGGGGGGGTTTGAATTACCCGGGGTTTTTTTTTTTCCCCCCTTTTTTTTTTTTCCCCCCCCCCCTTTCTTTTTTTTTTTCTTCTTTTTTTTTCTTTGCCGGGACAAACATCATGGCGGTGTGTAATGATTTAGAGGAAAAAAGGGGTAAAACGCTCATGAAGAAGGGGAAGACTCCTCAATAGGAAAGCTCGGGAGTCCCCCGTGTAGGGGTTTTTTTATTCTATATTGGATCAGTGCTGTATTCACTGTAATGTGAGTGACCTGAGTGGTTCTGACCCCTAGTGGTCTTAAATGGCGGTGTTTTAGGGTTTTACCCAGCTGGTTTTTGACTCTTGTGGTTCTAACGGGGGTGTTTTTGGTTATACCCGAGTGGTGTTGACCCCTATGTGGGCTCTATATGGGGGTGTTGTAGGTTATACCCGAGTGGTGTTATCTTTGTGTTCTATATGGCGGGGTTGTAGTTTACCCGAGTGGTGTCTGATCTTTGTGGTCAATATATGGCGGGGTGAGGTTATACCGAGTGGTGTTGATCTCTATGTGGGGCTTTAGGCGGTGTTTTAGGTTATAAGAGCTGGGGGGGCTTCCTCTATGTGGTCTCTAAAAAAAAAAAAGGCGGTGTTGTGGTTATACCCGAGTGGGTTGACCTTATTTGGTCTCTTTATGGAGTTGTTGAGGGTTTATCGCGCCGGTATAAACCAGGACATGTGTCCCCGATTGACCCCCGGTTTGGGGTTAAAATTTTACTTTCTTGTGGTGATTATTTTAGAAGGTGTGGGGTGTGACCAAAGGGGAAAAATTTGGGGGGGGATAATGTAGTGGGGGGGGGGGGGATATTGCATGTGGGGGGAGGGGATAAAGTATGGGGTGGAGGGGGGATATTGTAGTGGGGGAGGGGGGTATTGTATGTGGGTGGAGGGGGGAATTTAAGTGGGTGGAGGGGGTATTGTATGTGGATGGAGGGGCTTTTATGTGGGGGGAGGGGATATTGATGTGGGTGGGGGGGGGATATGTTGTGGGGGGAGGGGGTAATGTTGTGGGTGGAGGGGGATATTGTTTGGGGGGGGGGGGTAATTTTTGTGGGGGGCGGGGGATATTGTATGTGGGGGGAGGAGGATATTGAAGGTGGGTGGAGGGGGATAGTGTAGGTGGGTGGAGGGGGATATTGTATGTGGGGGGAGGGGGATATTGTGTGGGTGGAGGGGGGAGATTGTAGGGGGGTGGTGGGGGATATGGTTGTGGGGGGGGATATTTTATGTGGGAGGGGGATATTGTATGTGGGGGGGGGGAATTGTATGTGGGGGGAGGGATATTTTTATTGGGTGGGGGGGGGATAGTGTTTGTGGGTGGGGGGGTATTTTATGGGTGGAGGGGGGTATTTTTTGTGGGGGGAGGGGGATAGTTTTTGTGGCCCGGGGGGGTATTGTATGTGGGTGGAGGAGGATATTGTATGGGGGGGGAGGGGGATGTTTGATGTGGGTGGAGGGGGATAGTGTATGGGGGTGGGGGGGGTTTTTTGTATGGGGTGGAGGGCATATTTTTTTGTGGGGGAGGGGATATTTTATGGGGTGGAGGGGGATATTGTAGTGGGTGGAGGGGAAAGGGATGTGGGTGCGGGATATTGTATGTGGGTGGAGGGGGAATTGTATATGGGTGGAGGGGGATATTGTAGTGGGTGGAGAGGGTATTGTTGTGGGTGGAGGGGTTATTGTATGTGGGTGGAGGGGATTTGTGTGTGGGTGGAGGGGGAAATGTATGTGGGGGGGGGGATATTGTATTGGCGGGTGGGGGGGGGATTTTTGTATGGGGGGGGAGGGGGAAAAAAAAGTATGGGGGGGAGGGGTTACTGTATTGGGGGGGAGGGGGATATGGATGGAGCTACTTTGCCCTGTGTCTATGTTGTTAGCTGGATATGTGATTTTTCTATTGTACTACACAAAACAGTTCTGTTTTGAAAAACTGTTTATGTGGTAAAAGGGGGATTTATGTCGAAGGCCCGGTAATATTATTTACAGTAGGGTGGGGCCCCCCCAAATCAATTCCCTGTGGGCCCAGACCCCCCCGTTGACACGTGTATGTAAATAAAAATGACACCTGGACTTGTGGTGTAAGTTTATAATTTAGTATGGCCCACAAATGATGTTATAAATATACAAATAGTCCCCACCCCTAATTTAACAGAATGAGCTTTTTGCTCCATTTGTTCTATTTTCAGCTTTATACTCTTTAATAGTGGGATAGAAAAGCAAAGTGTTCTATGCCGCAAATAAACTTTATTTCATAAAGTATGCGGTTAAAACAAAACCCCCACAATTGCAGAATTTAAAAACTGAAATACATTAAATGCACCCAATAATGATGCCCTTTTGTCTTGGTGTGGTCTTTTTATCTCTGCTTTTCAAGAACCATAACTTATTTACAATTCAAAGTGATTGCTTTTTGGGCTCTGTATTAAGTGGCGTTTACTGTTTAGTAAAAATAACATTTTAACTCTGTGAGTACGTATGACTGCAGCATAACAAATTAGGCTATGTTCACACGGCTTAATTTTCGAGAGTATTTACCCCGTAATTACGCCCTGTTACCGGGGCGGGGCTGGGGGGGGGGGGTGGGGAGCGGAGCCTGGGGCCCCCTAACAGATTTTTTGCCAAATTACCGTAAAAAATGACTGTCCTTCTCCCCTTTTCCCCCTTTCGCCGTTTGTGCAAGAGGGGGGGAGAAAATAATCATAGTTCTCTACGAAACTGTGGGTTCCCTAAGATGGGACGTTTTCAGCCCATAATTGGCAGTAGGCGCGAAATTGGTCTAAAAACGTCCCCGAATAAGCCGTGTGAAAAATGCCTTATAGTTTCTATTAGCTATAATATTATAAATTTTTATTTATTAAAATATATTATATATATATATATATATATATAATATATCTTTAAAAAAATTTTGGTGTGTGTGTGTAAAATATATATATATTATATATATATATATTTTATATTTATTAAATTGGTGTGAAATTATATATTTAAGGTGGCAACAGCGGGGAAGGGTTACAATGGGATTTGTACATCCCGGCCAGGGTCCTGGCATCCCCCCCTTTGGATGTCCAAACAAAATCCCCCCAAGGTAAGGAGCCTTTGGGGGGAAATGAAAGGCCAAAATTCAATAGGTGTCGACAGTTTAACGGGTCGACATATGTTTAACATGTGTAATATGTTAGCATGGCTTCCAGCCATTTCCGGGGGTCGGCCTTTCATTGGGAGTGAGCATAGAGCAGGGTGGGTGCTTACCCCCCATGGTTCCACTCCGGGATTTACCTGGAGTATATAAGCCCGCAGGTAAGCTGACTAAGGTGATTAAACCCTGACAACCTTTAAGTCTTGGGTGGAGACATGCTGGAAAACACAGGGAAAAACTTACAACTGTCATAAGTTGGTCTATGTTAGTTAGAGCCCAGACGGGCAGGGTTTTGTTTTGTTTTATGTTTGTGCATGCCTTGCACTTGCATTTCTGTTTGCTGTTTAATAAATACAGAGGCCCTGTATTTTTACACTGAAAATCCTTTATCGGTCTCTGCCTGAAAACACGTGAGTCACGATCCCAGAGCCACTAAAGCTCACAATTATATATATATATATATATATATATATATATATATAACGATGTGACCGTCCTCTCCATTCACTTCTATAGGAGCTTCCGAACATAGAAGAACAACTTCACAAGCTACCATAGAAGTGAATGAGGAGGACGGCCACAAGCGTCATGGCCAACATTCATGGCCAACATGCTGTGAGTGGCCAGCGCTGGGAATTTTACATCATGGTAAAACCCCTTTAACTGTCCTAATTGTTGGTGAACAGAAAATATAACTTTTAATGTAACATTCTCTCATATTTCTCTGAGGTTTGACACCACAAGTATTTTCACTGGTAATGCCCTCCAATATTGCTGGGCACATTTCGCTGTTTGGATTTGTAATATTAAACGTATAAATGTAGCAATGGTTTGGGGAGGTCGTATTACTATTTTAGCTACTTGTTAGAATACTGAATTCTGCCAAAACACACAGGTTCACCATGGAAACAAAGTATGAATCTTACTGCAAGACTGTCTCTAAGTTCAAGTTCCTCAGTGTGGCATGGTGCTTTATAATGAAATATAACATGCATCCAAATGAAAAATAGTCTAGAAATGGATATGCCGTCAATGCGTTACTTAGAACAGCACAGCACTGTCATGGAAACCTAGTAGTGACCTGTTATATATCACCAGCCTGTCTGTAATGTATTTGGCTCACTCCAAAACACAGTGGGCTCAGCTTTGCTATGGATATCATACTTGTCAGATTTTAAAGCTTAAAACCAGCTTTTTAGCACCTTCTAAAATGACATTTTTCATACAACATGAAGAAACTGCGCATTTTTACGTTCTCCAAGTGAATAATGATGAGTAATAAATGCATTTTTGAAATGAAGGTTTAATAGGGTTAGTCTGAAATGGACGTTGGCTTCTTTTTCCAGATGCCATATTCCTGCTGGTTTTCCAGGCGATACTTTATATTTTTATGTAGAGATAATAAAACCTAAACGATACGAAATGGAGAAAATATGTGGAATATTATTCTATATAGTAAAGCACAAACAAATTGAGTTGCAGTTCTAACATCAGAGTCCAGACGGGCTAGGGCTCCTGTACTCATGTGTATTCTATTTAAAAAGGTCCTGGCTATTTTCTACAGCTTAATTATTAACCGGTGGAACTTAACACAAAAGCTTCAGACTTTTATACAGAAGATTAAAATGTAAACTAAAGTGATATTACCATTTCTTTGGGATTGGCCTCTAGACCTTTGTCTATTATCCAAACCTTTGAACCATGTTGTAATGTTCTTCTGGACCAGGTTCAAACAAGAAGTGTAGAAATGGACTGTTTCTTCAAAACAGTGTATAGGAATTGTCTACAAGAACCTGTATGCAAAATGTTATCTAAATCATGGGTTGCATCGCTTGTTCCGATTTGTGTTTTATATCTTTTTATGTCCTTTTTTTCTAGACTTTCAAGAAACATGCTCCTGCTCAATAACTTTCTTTGTATCATTGTTGTACATAGTACAACACAGTATAGCTGATAACGTAAGCTAGCAAATCAAGCATTATGCAGTTATATGAAATGTGTTATGTATTTGTCTTATTGTGTTCTGCGTCACTTTGTAATCAAAATACTGCCACCAGGTGGCTGGATGACCACATGACACACTAAGGCATTTATATATATGGACCTATAGGGGGATACTTGATGCTTAATGCTTTATACCAGACATCCGCCAGTTGTTGGGAAACTGCAACTCCCATCATCCCCACTGTTCTAGATTAAATAAATGCATAATGGGAGTTGCAGTTTTCCAACAGCTGGAGGGCCACATACTCACCAGAGTAGCAAAGTGAAGCTTCTGCTACAATCACAGTTAAGGCCCACATTGACGCACTGTACATGATGGTAAGGTATGATGTGGGCTAACTGTATGTGTGTGCGTGTGCGCATGCGTGTGCGTGTGTGTGTGTGGGCAGGGGGAGAAGCCGTCTCATCCAAACTTACTCCACTGTGCCCTGCACTTAGCAGTGTACCACATGGCTATTTGTATATAGTTGCAGTTATTGTCCTGGGAAAAAAACTCAGCCCTTTAATGGATGTATTTTATGTTAATTATTGTCCTGTAACAGACTATCTATTATCATAAAAAACTTGTCCAGATCACTATGTCGTATGACTAAAGGACAGGTAAATCAGAACAGCAAAATAATACATTTTCCAGGACAGAATTATTAAAATATGATTGTTTTAAGAGTTTTTTTCCTGTAATGTATTCTTTTACATTCTCAGACTGCTAGTTGGTCAAAAGTGGCGAACCCTGAGATTTAAGGCAGGAGTCATTACTCTTCTCGTTCTAAATGATATAGAGCATGGGATTAATGGCACCTCTTCTTACTATAGAACATATCAAGCCAATCAATGTCTATAGACTATGGAAGGTGTGTAGAAGTTGTGTGCTTCTATGTTTTTGGGCAAGGGCCCCATACAGCCAAAGCATCTTTACAACCACCTTCTACCAGTTCTTACCTCTTACAGCAGTAATTACTGGCTTTTGTCTGAAATATCAGATAACAAACAAGCTCTCACTGTCCAGAGTTTTGTGCTGCCCTCGACCTGTGTGATGACATCACTCCCTGCTATCAGATAGAACAAACAGCAGGTGGGGAGAATTACACAGGTTGGTCACTTGGGGAACCAGAGAAAGCACAGAAGGTGATAAAATCACTTGTAGCTCCTTAACAAAAAAAATTAACAATATATTTGGAAAACATCTTTATTTAGTGTTCCCAACACGTTGAAAGCTAATCTTTGTAGCGAGACAACCCCTTTAAGTTACCAATGTAGCAAAGATAAACAGATTTTGTTGTGATCTAAGAACAGAAACAAGGCTATACTCACAGCTACATGGCTGGACAAAAATCTATTCCCAGTAGAAGATTATATAAGCCACAGTGCAACGTAGGAGAAACCCTACAGCTCTCTAATGAACAATTGCTCACAGTCCCATCCACCAGGGGTGTAACTATCACCATGTTGTTTCACAGAGCCACAGCCAGCTCCAGGCTCACACTTCCTGGTTAGACTGTAGGTGGATCCACAGCAGTTATTGGCATATCAGCTCTGCTATTCCTAGCTGATCCTGATACAGTGACATAACTACTAGAAGTCTGTAAAGTGTAGTACACAAGGCTACCGAGCCCTAAAGCGTTAAAGCTTATCAGTAAGTAATGTTCTCAGGCTCCCGTCTTTAAAGATAAAGAACAGAGTAGGGAACATCGAGACTTGTCTGAGAAAGTAGGAGATAAGATCTGCTGCTAACTCTGAAGAGAAGTAAACTCAGAATGGCAATATATCTGGTAATAGTCTTTATTCACTTTTGCCTATATGGTTAAAACTAATAAATGAAACAAGAATATACCTTTAAGGATATCTGCCACATACAGCTATACCTAATCGCTAATCACAACAGCTCACACAAGTGGCTCATATTCACCCTATGAATGCAGTACCCGCACTGATCTTTTATTCTAACCTTTTGCCACTCAAAACACTGGTTGCCTATTTAATCTATATTAAAATGCCGTGTGAACAGGCCCTTAGTAAAAAGATAAACAAACTCTTGTGTTGCTAATAAGACATAATAAGCAGTTATGTCACCATCAGGGCCACTGCCAGAGTGGAGAGAGGTGGTCAGCAACCTAGCAAACCTTCTGCAAACAAGCAAGAGATAGGATGCAAAATCAGAAAAGCAGTGTATATGGTTATAATCTTTTTTTTTTTTTTTTTTTTTAATCTTTCCTTATAATTTTAAAGCTAATCAATGAGATTGATAAAACCCCGTTAGGCTAGGTTCACACGGTGTATTTGCAGGGCGTAATTACGCCCCGCAATTACGCCGTGTGACCGGGGGCGGGGCGGGAGCGGGGAACTGAGCAGAGGGCCGGCACTTCGCCGGCCCATAGACAATCATTACTAGTGGTGCGTATACGCCGCTAGTAATTCACATGTCAATTATCTACCCTACCCGGCGGCTTCGCCGGGCGGGGAGAGGAGACGTAATCCATAGTTCTCTGTGAGAACTGTGAATTACCGTAATGACCGTAATTACCGTTTTCGGCACGTAATTGGCGCACTTCGGCGCGTAATTACGGACCGAAATACGGCCCATTTTAAGCCGAGTGAACATGGCCTTAATGTTCTGGTTCCTTCACTCATCATTGTGTTCCAGCTCTTCTTCACCCATCATTGCCAGTGGTCTATGTCTTTTGTGCTCCCCTATGGAAACCTTCCACTCAAACCTCAAAGGTTTATCAAAGACAGTCATCATCTGTTGAGAATACATCTCTTGAGACGTTCTTACTTAGCTTTAATAATACAGTGAACAATAGCTGTATACTTGTTAAATTATATTCCTTTCACTCACATATCACACCTTAACCACTTCACGTCTGTTCCTCTAGCCTTCTCATTTCACATTCTTCTCACTAACATATTGTTTTCTGTTATTGAACCTCTACAGATTTTAACTGATTGATTAATACAGTAAGGAGTTACCCATGGTACACCGGTGGAATATTTTTGAAGTTGCAAAGAAGCACCACACTCCCTATCGTTGGGCTGATTCTTCATCTCTTTCACCATTTCACCAGATATTTATTGAAGAAAGCTCAAAGTGAGCCGAAAACTTTCTTCTTATCTGGATTTACATATGTACCTTTTGAAATGCCTGCTGTATGTCTGTGATTTTTGGAGAAATGCCCAGTCAAGTATTTATGTAAAATAAATCTTTTTTGCAAATTCAAAAATTTCCCACCAGTGTACTGTGGACTACTCTTTACTGTATTGACCTATTAGTTATCTCTCCACGCAGCACCTGGAAAGACACCTAGAGTGTAGTACAAAACCTAACTATAACCTATTCAACTGGACCATTTAACACTATGTAAAATGCCACATGGCCAGTTAACTCAGTCTCTTGTATATTGCTTCACCACCCTCTCTAGCAAACATGGCTTAATCTCCTGTTTATTTCCTGATCGCTCTTTTGTACTTTCCAGTTGTAAAGTGCAGCTGAAAACATACTGTGTAATAAACTAATGAATACAAATAATGGCAATAAATAATCACATGGGTGTCAAATTTAGGCCCGCGGGCCAAATCTGTCCCGCAGTGTAATTATATTTGGCTTGGGAGTGACAGCCAGGCAGTGTACATCCTTTCCTCCTGCATAAAGCAGAGCAGGGACCACATGGCAGGAGAAACAACAGAGATAGCAGAATGACTGATAAGATAAGAGGAGTTCATGGGGAGAAACAAGGATCTGGAGCATCAACACTTAACCTTTCCAGGTCCTTCTCAGCCCCAGCATCTCTGCAGGCAGCAGGGTACTCCAAACCGAGATGCCGTGACATGTAGCATGTAACGGTGCGGCGCTGACAGACGTATGCCGAGGCGCCGACCGCCGACATCCGAGTGTGGATCCTCTGTGATCACCGCAGGCGAGGTGGTAGCTGGAGGACCACGCCAGGGAGTGGAGTCTAAGGGGCCCCTGGTCTTCGCCAGAGCCCGCCGCAAAGCGGGATGGACTTGGCTGCGGGACCCCCAGGTCACTACCCCTGACGTGGCTACCTGTGGTGACAGCCGGGGTGCAAGACAGGAATCCAGGCGGTGGAATACAGGAACACAGGAACAAGTACAGCAGGATACAGGAGGGTTAAACGTATACATAGCACCACAGGATACGGCAGGAACTGGAGAGCACATACAGGACTGGAACATGGCAGGATACAGGAGACACAGACACGACGGACGGGACGGCCAGGAGCCAGATGACACAGCACATGGACCAGCATCTCATGGGGTTAAAGAGCTCTCAACAGCAGACCTGCAGATGCTGGCAGGCGCTCAAGATGGGAAGCAGCTGGACACAGCAACAGACTGCAATGACTTGACACAGAGTAGAGACAAGAACTTCCTCTTATAGCCAGAGGTCGGGGTGAAGAGGAAGGTGCACAGAAACAGGAAACTATAAATAGGCAGGAAGCTGCCGCCGGCGCCGCACAGCCTTAGGAGGCACAGTGCACAGACAGGACCCAGGAAGCAACAAGACTGGACAGGACAGGCAAGTACATAGCAGAACACAGGCTGCTGGGACCCCTGCACAGCGAGCCCCAGCAGAGACATGGCAGGCACGGACAGGCCGACGGTCCAAGGCAGGGACCGCGGCAAGAACCGTGACAGTACCCCCCCCTCAAAGCCCTCCTCCCACTCCAAATCACAGAATGGCATTCCACATAGGCCAGGTGCCCACAACTCCTACGGGGGCAACCCCAAAACCCAGTACAGGCTGTATAATCGCCAGTATAGGAAAACTAGAAACGGAGGTGCATGGGAGGAACAACGGGGCACTAGGCAAAATGGGAGGGGAACCCAGGGCAGGCAGTAAGCCACAGGGGACTCAGAAGGCTCAGGTCGCGGGACTGTAAGCCACTGGGAGACTCAGAAGGCTCAGGCGGGACCGTAAGCCACGGGACTCAGAAGGCTCAGGGCGGGACCGTAAGCCACGGGACTCAGAAGGCATCAGGGCGGGACCGTAAGCCACGGGGACTCAGAAGGCTCAGGGCTGGACCGTAAGCCACGGGGACTCAGAAGGCTCAGGGCGGGACCGTAAGCCACGGGGACTCAGAAGCTCAGGGCGGGACCGTAAGCCACGGGGACTCAGAAGGCTCAGGGCGGAACCGTAAGCTAGGCCAAACGTAAGCTCTGGGCTGGACCATGAGCTAGGCCAAACGTAAGTTCTGGGCTGGACCATGAGCTAGGCCAAACGTAAGCTCTGGGCTGGACCATGAGCTAGGCCAAACGTAAACTCTGGGCTGGACCATGAGCTAGGCCAAACGTAACCTCTGGGCTGGACCATGAGCTAGGCCAAACGTAAGCTCTGGGCTGGACCATGAGCTAGGCCAAACGTAAGCTCTGGGCTGGACCATGAGCTAGGCCAAACGTAAGCTCTGGGCTGGACCATGAGCTAGGCCAAACGTAAGCTCTGGGCTGGACCATGAGCTAGGCCAAACGTAAGCTCTGGGCTGGACCATGAGCTAGGCCAAACGTAAGCTCTGGGCTGGACCATGAGCTAGGCCAAACGTAAGCTCTGGGCTGGACCATGAGCTAGGCCACGGGTGCAGACACTCTAGACGAGGGCAGGGTCACCCCGGCGGGATCCATGGTCAGTTCATACTGTAACGGTGCGGCGCTGACAGACGTATGCCGAGGCGCCGACCGCCGACATCCGGGTGTGGATCCTCTGTGATCACCGCAGGCGAGGTGGTAGCTGGAGGACCACGCCAGGGAGTGGAGTCTAAGGGGCCCCTGGTCTTCGCCAGAGCCCGCCGCAAAGCGGGATGGACTTGGCTGCGGGACCCCCAGGTCACTACCCCTGACGTGGCTACCTGCGGTGACAGCCGGGGTGCAAGACAGGAATCCAGGCGGTGGAATACAGGAACATGTGCAGCAGGATACAGGAGGGTTAAACGTATACATAGCACCACAAGATACGGCAGGAACTGGAGAGCACATACAGGACAGGAACACGGCAGGATACAGGAGACACAGACACGACGGACGGACGGCCAGGAGCTCAGATGACAAAGACACTGGACCAGCATCTCAGGGGTTAAAGGCTCCAACAGCAGACCTGAGATGCTGGTAGGAGCTCAAGATGGGAAGCAGCTGGACACAGCAACAGACTGCAATGAACTGACCCAGAGTAGAGACAAGAACTTCCTCTTATAGCCAGAGGTCAGGGGTGAAGAGGAAGGTGCACAGAACAGGAAACTATAAATAGGCAGGAAGCTGCCGCGCGCACGCCTTAGGAGGCACAGTGCACAGACAGGACCAGGAAGCAACAAGACTGGACAGGACAGGCAAGTGCATAGCAGAACACACGCTGCTGGGACCCCCTGCACAGGGAGCCCCAGCAGAGACATGGCAGGCACGGACAGGCCGACGGTCCAAGGCAGGGACCGCGGCATGAACCGTGACATAGCAGATAGAAAGCGTTGTGAAGACCATCATTATATCTGATGAAAGGGAAAAACATCATCGATTGTAGACATTTACAAAAAAAAAATAAAAATAAAAATTGGACTGCGACTTTTTAATTTTGGTCAACTGTGTATTTGAGATTGACACCCCTGCTTTTTAAGGTTTCTTTAATCACAGGGCCAGCTATGCTTCCTTTCTTCTTTCCATGCCTCCATCTTTCCAAGCTCAGCTCGGACTTTACCACAGATTTTATGTGTAGTATTCTGCTTTTCTTAAATGTGCTCAGATTATTCTTCCTCACAAAAGATTTTGAATTTCCTTTGGCTCCATTTACATCACATTTTTTAACTTCATTTAGTTGACACTTTAAATCGGTATGATTTTACAAACTGGAAAACATACAGAAATTTGGTATCCTTTTCCTTGCTATAACGTCACTGTCCATTTTTGACATAGTAAATATGTATATTATAGTTTTCTATCCTTTTGTTGTTCATAAAGAATTTGTTAAAATAAAATTTTTCTTCAATCATACGTTAAAAATATGATGGCTGGGCATTCCTATCTTGTGTACTTGCGTATAATTGTTTGTACAGATGAACAAGGCACCTTCAGGTATCTGGAAATTGCACCCAAGGATGATCCAGACTTCTCTACAATTCTCTTCCCGATATCTTGGCTGATTGCCTTAGACTTTCCCATGATGTTACACACAGAAGCAGTTTGTTTCTAGTGTGCTATAAAATAAATCCACAGGTGTGTTTCTAATTAACTCAGATGTTCCCAATAAACATAATCAGAAGCTTTCAAATACATGACATCATCATATGTACTGTCCCAAATTGTTTAAAGGCATAGTAATACTAGTGTATGTAAACTTTTGACTTTGCAGAAGGTAAAAAAAGCCTTAAAAATTCTCTCTCAAGAACTGGTATCTGTTACCCCTGATCTCTTAGCTCTTTGACTGTCTTTATGGAGCCAGAATGTTCACTAAACTGGACTTACGTGAAGCCTACAACCTGATGCATATCCGTGAAGGCAACAAATGGAAGACCGCCTTCAACACCCGTGACGGGCATTTTGAGTATCTTGTATGCCTTTGGG
>JAODAL010014292.1:85000-88011 GCA_025379985.1 Phyllomedusa bahiana | reverse complement strand
AATTTTTTTGTATTTGATCGGCAGTTCTTCCACCAGCTCAGCTGCACGGTAATGGGGAGCCCAGTGGCCCCTACATATGCTAATTATCTCCTGGGCTGGTGGGAGAGTACTGTCATCTTTTCAGAGCAACATCAAAATGTGTTGGATAATATTGCTTTTTGGGGCAGATATATAAACTATATCATCATCTTGTGGACTGGGTCCAGTGAATCTTTTGTTCATTTGTGGGGGGCCTCAATGTCAACGCGTTGGGCCTCAGATTTACCCATGAGATTAATTTTGTTGAATTGGTCTTTTTGGATTTGCGGATTATAAAGGGTCAGAATGGCACTTTAGAAACAACAACCCACCGAAAGAGTACGGCGGGGAATAGTCTCCTAAGGTGGGAGAGTGCGCATACATTGCCTCTTAAACGTGGCATCCCTAAAGGTCAGTATATAAGGATGCGGAGGAATTGTTCCAATTTAAGATCTTTTAAGGTGGAGGCTGATTCTTTGAAAAGAAGATTTTTACAGTGGGGGTATCCCAGGAAGTTTCTATCTGAGGCATAGAATTTTGCACGGGATGGTGAGAGGAGAAGCTTTTTACAAAAACGTGATGTTGATCCATTGCCCAATGTGGTAAGAATTGTGGGCACATTTGATCAATCTTCATCACGTGTATGTGATTTGATCACTAATTTTTGGCCACTTTTCATGCAGGATTCGGATATCTCTGAATTCATCGAATCCCGTCCAAGTATATCGTTTAGAAAGGGAAAGAGTATTGGGGATTTCCTAGTACACAGTCATTATACATCTCCGAAATCTTCAAGTACATGGCTGTCATCTGGGATTACTGGTACTTTTAAATGTGAATGGGCCTGCCCATTTGTCAATGTTTCTAAAAGCTTCAAATGTTTCACAACGGGACGGAATTTTGACATGCGAAGTTATGCAAATTGTAAAAGCAAAGGTATTATATATCAATGCACATGTGAATATCCTCTCATGTATATTGGGAAAACCAAACGTGAGTTTAGACGTCATATACTTGAACACGTTGGTGATATCAAACATCATCGCGACTCTCCTGTCGCGCACCATATGAATTCCAATCATATGGTGAATCCCTTCTCTCTTTCCTTTTCGGTTGTTGAGGTTGTAAAACCATCAGTACGTGGTGGTGATTTTGACCGTAAATTGCTTCAACGTGAGGCTCGATGGATATATCTGTTGAAAACCTTAAAGCCTGGTGGCTTAAATGAGAATTTATCTTTTGCTGCCTTTATTTGATTTTGTCCAGTGCCATATTTGAGTATTATCTTTTGTTGTTTCCAGTTACCTTGTTATCATAATTATCATATTTGTTTCCCTTTGCTCTAGTCATGTTTTGTACAAAATTTTGATGAATATGTCTTTTTCCCTGGTTTATTTATAATTTGGGGGTCCTATTTCAAGCCCCATTAAGTTTATAATTTGCTGTTTACATATTTCTAACATCATATATGTAAAGTTTATTTTGTTCTAGTATTTATGTCATACCCTGGCCTCTGTTACCGGGGACTTGGGGTACGCATGAGCGGGTCTTATGGTTCCGCTTACCTAAAATTTTTAAAACAGAGGTAGCTTCTCTCTTTTTTTGGTTATTGCGCTTAGAATATCTAGTATGCGTGCGCGATTTGGGCTCTATGACGCGCTCCTCAGTGATCGGGAGTGTGTTCTTTTTCCGCATAGCTTTTCGGCAGCGCATTTGCCCAGTATTTCGATGTGGATCGGCGATAATTTGGGTGAGTCACCGGAAATACGCAAGTTATTTGCGGGAAATGTAAAAACTGGTTTATGGACTTTAAGGTTGTCCAACATCACTGACTATGTGCAGTTTATTGCCCTGGGGATCCGTTTCTGCGCTATTTAGGACTCCAGGTTTATGTTTTTGTTTTTTGGATCTTGATTTGGGCCATTTGGACCCTTAACCGCAAATCGGTATTAGGCTTTGATTAAGGGGTGTGAGTTTTTTGATTAAACTAATATTTCCCATCATTTTTACACTACCCTGTATTTTCCCTGATGAACCCCATTTCTTTTTTTGGGGGAAACGCATTGGAAGTGGTGTGTTATGCTTTATGTTAAACACATTGTTTCGGATGTTTATTTTACATATTGATCCTTTTTCATTAGTTTATTATTTTAGGGTACAGTTTAGATAGGTTCCTGTATGGGACCGTCCTAGTTAGGACGATTTTCCCATGTGCTATAGGTAGTCAGGTTTGATAGGGTTAGTTTTTCTGTTAGGTTAGTGTAGTGTTTATCCCTTGTATACATTTTATAGTATATCATTAAAAGTTATATTTTACTAGCTTTCCTAGGATTTATACCACTAATTGTGTTTTTGTAATGTATATTGTTTTGGGTATATCCGGGGACAATTATCCTTGTAGGAAGTGTTTCTCCCCCTATTGAACTTAAGTGGAGAAATAGTGGTTTGTTTGTGTAATAGGGGTAGTAAGATATGTAGGCCTTTATTGGACTGCCATCTTGGAAGCCATGATAACTGGTTTTCAATAACCTAGAAGCACTGTTTCTCAATTCCTTAGATGCCACATTCACATTTACAGTACCATCTGAGGTGTTAAAAGAATCTGAGTTATCTGTGACCCTGACAACTAGTGGCAGGAGGTTTCATACTACCTTCCCAACATGATGATCTAAATATACATCAAATGTCAAGAATGGGTTAAACTTCAAATCCATGCTACATTTTTCAGTGTTTAGGTAACTGATTTTAGCTTTTGGTTGACATCTGTGCTGGCTATTAGCATAGAGTGAAGACATTTAAAAATAAGTGTCCAACAATTGACTTTCTCTGCCATAAAATTAGATTGAAAAGGAAGGAGAGAACTCTTAACAACTCAAATGTTGTAAGTTTTAATTACACAGTATGTGACAGAACTTTGTTAGAAGTAGAAATAAAAGAGATGTAGAGATAAAAATAAGAACTCTTGATGTCAAAAGATGACAACTGCTTCATTA
>JAODAL010014292.1:0-80000 GCA_025379985.1 Phyllomedusa bahiana | reverse complement strand
TCCCGTTTAAAAAAAAGAAGAAGGGGAAAAAAAATGAAAATTTAAAATTTGTTGTATAGGTTAACCCCTTTAAAGATAGAGCTAAAAGAAATGAGAGGTACTGTATAACTTAGGAAAACATTGGCACATTTTTAAAGCAAAATCCCCGGATACTTCTCGAGGTGATTTCCCCAAAAAATCAATATAGAAGAGGGAAAAAAAAATTTAAAAGGGTAATTTTTTTGATAATCACTTTTAGGGGGATAGCAAAAAAACATGGTTTTCCCGGGCCTTTGGGGGTAGGTCCTATCCCTTTTGGTAACTGTTTTTTTTTGTCCCCTTTTTTATGGAAAACTAAAAATTTGTTTTTCCCCTTGACAAAGAAGAATTTTTAGAAAGGGCCCAAATTTTAAACTGAAAAACAGAGGGGGTGATTTTATCGGGCCATGTGTTTTTGGGCCCCCAAAATCTTGTGGGAAAAAATATAGGGAGCTTTGTCCGGGCCCGGGTCTCGAAAACTTTGAGTACTATTAAAAACTAGAGGTTATACTTTCCCTAGCGGGGGACAAATTTTTGGAAATACATAAAAGGTGAAATAGAGGGGGCTAAAACTTTTGGGGCATCTGTGGTGAAAAAGTAGGGGAAAAAAAGGGTTTATTGGATATAGTTTTATTAAAAGGAAAGGCAATATGGGGTAAAATTTGACTCAATAAAATTGGAACCCAAAAGGGCCCAAATGAAGGCTTTTCTTTTTACATTTATTTAATTTTTGGTGATTCCCTTTTTAATTTTTTGAAAAGGGAAAAAAAAAATATATTTGATTAAGTATGGGGCATGGGTTAAGCATGGGTTTTAAAAATATGGGCTTTTAGGAAAAAAAAGAAGGGTTTACCCTACGTTCTGTTTTTTTTTTTTCTCTCTCTCTCCCTTATCCCCCCCTGCCCCCTCTTTGTCCCTCACTTTCCCCCCAATTTTTTGGGAATGATGATAAATATTAATCCCCATTTTAGGTCAAAGTTTTTTATTTAACAAAATTGGGATATATTTTTTTTTTTGCAAAAAAGAATTTGGTTTGCAACTAAATCATATAATAAAATACACTTACGTTACTATTACGAGATGCCCGGGTTTGGGAGTAAATAACCATCTTTTTTATGGGAAAACTTTTTTTGTTTCGGGCCGGGCTGCGTTTGATTTTTTGGTAAAACCCAAAAAAAAAAATATGCAATACAATGTAAGCAAAAAACAATAGGGGCATGAAGTACCCGCATTTCTGCCCCCATTTCCATTGGGGGCGTTTGGGGAAATTTGGTAACTAGCTGAAAACCTTTTTAAGAAAAGAATATTTGGGTGGGGAAAAGGGGGGAGGTGGGAAAATTTCCAAAGGGGGGTTTGGGGGGGAAAAAACATAAGGGGCCCGAAGCTTTATTAAAATTAATATGTATATTAGAAGCGGAGGGGGAAGAGGTTTTTTGGGGAAGGGGACAAAAAATGCAGTGTACATTTTAAAAAGGGGCAAGTATTCCCCAATAAATATGCATTTTTGGCATAGGGGGGAAAAGGTTTATGGGGAAGGGGACAAAGTTAGCATTTGTTCTGTAAAATGTAATACCTATTTCGCTTAGTTCGTTCTAGGTGAGCCGCGCAGACGCAATAATGTGAGAGAAGTTGGACGGAAGTCCATCACAGTTAAGGCAAAAATGTCCTCTGGTACAGTGCTGGGGCGGCATTGTAAGATAGGGCGCAAGCCCGCTATGGAGATGGTGAATTTGCCTGAGCAATGTTGTTTATAAGAACGCAGCGCAGCAGTAAATAGTTTTAGTATGCATGCGGGAGAGTAAAAGGGGGAATGGGTATTGTTGAATCTCTGGGGGCCCAAATTTGGGGTGAGCCCCTAAAATGGGTTGTGTACCTAAGATGATATAAAAGGAAATGAGCTAGACCACATGGAACTGGACCTCTATCCCCTGATAAACCCATTATTTGGGTGGTGAAACATGTTGGGGAGGTCGGCATGACATTTTAATTTGTGATTTCTCCCCTCTTTCTACAGTTTTTACTCTCTGCAGAGGGGTCTCAAAAGAAACCTTTTATAGTTTTATGTCCATCAGATTAGGGTTGACTGCCCAAGGTAAGATGTTTTGGATCCCTTATTGAATTAGTAAATCACTGTATAATAAGGTTCCCCTGTTAATAGGTAAATGTTCCACCATACTTGATAATAGAAAAGGAGTTATTTCCCTTCACAATTAGAAAGGGATAAATTGAGAGGTTAGAAATCAGGTCTTTAAATAGTGTGTGTTGAGGTTAAGTGTTATACATAATAAAAGTTAAGTTTAAGTGCTTTATAGATTGAGAACTGATAGAGTTTAAGTTTGCCTATGGAAAAATAGTAAATATAGTCATTAAAAGTCACTCTTTGTTCTCTTGCTAGATTCCCATTTTTTTGGAGACTATTTGTGGTTCACAAATAGCACTGCTCTGGTTCCATCCTCTAATATGGAGCCGGTACCAGCACGCCAGTCAAACTCGATTACCTCCCCAGTGGTATTGCAACTCATGCACCGGCTAACCCCCTACAGTGCATGAACTGAGAAGCTTGATCCTTTAATTCTTTCTTACGCTCCTAAGACATGGGGCAGGGAATGGGTCTCAAAGTGGCACAAGCATGACAATGGTCTCTCTCTTGTCGTCCAGCACTGCTCTCAGGGATGGACACTCCTCATTCCTCTCATCGTCTCCCCACTGAGGATGGCTCAACCCTCCCTCCATCACTTCAGTCGAGGCACACTGCTTTTCAGCCATACTCAACACAGTCTCTAACGCTTCCACAGCTCTCACTTCCTATGCTCTCCTCTTAATTCTAGCACCTCCCAGGGGCAGAGCTACCCATCTTGCCTCACGATTGGCTAACTGGCCCAACTGACCACTTCTTGGCGGGTGACTCTTGGCCACTCCTTCCCTCCCTGAGAGGTTGTAGTCTGAATGGACTCCTAGTGAGGTAACATGTTCAGTGTTAGGGACTCACCTGTGCTGGGATCCCCTTGATGCTATTGGGAGGTGAGCTTAATACAATCTTTGATCAAAAACTGTAAACTAAGAATCCCAGGTTTTTCATATTTTTCTTAGCAGTAATGCATTCCCAATGTTCCTATATACCTTGATGTTTCACTTAGTTTTTAGTGTGCCACTGATATTTGTATTAGATGTATGCTATTGCCTTTTCAGTGTGCACCTATGCTTACGTTTTTCAAAATATATGGATGTGCACAGCCTAATTTATTTTTGAAGTCTATTTGAGGAATGGCAGCCTCATTGGCTTGCTGCACTCCGCCTACCTCTTTTAAACTAGTGCAAGATAATTCAGTAGCAGGTTCCTATCACTCCCTGAGAGGTTGTAGTCTGAATGGACTCCTAGTGAGGTAACATGTTCAGTGTTAGGGACTCACCTGTGCTGGGATCCCCTTGACGCTATTGGGAGGTGAGCGTAATACAATCTTTGATCAAAAAACTGTATACTAAGAGTCCCAGGTTTTTCATATTTTCCTTAGCAGTAATGCATTTCCAATATTCCTATATATCTTGATGTTTCACTTAGTTTTTAGTGTGCCACTGATTTTTGTATTAGATGTATGCTATTGCCTTTTCAGTGTGCACCTATGCTTACGTTTTTCAAAATATGTTTTAGATGTGCACAGCCTAATTAACTTTTTTAGTTTCATATTTTCCTTAGCAGTAATGCATTTCCAATGTTCCTATATACCTTGATGTTTCACTTAGTTTTTAGTGTGCCACTGATATTTGTATTAGATACACACTGCAGCATGGCAGGGTGTTTATGACTTGTATAATCTGTCTGTCTTTGTCCCTAGTCCTATGTCTCTTCCCTAAAATAAATAACTGATAACCAGGTGGTTAACAGTGTTTCTCAGAAGTCTTTATACACTTTTACAGCTGTAATGTCTACTGTGGGGTGCAGGTTCTTTGAAGACTATCACTTGTAAGAAAAAGACTCCTGAGATCAATGATCTTATAATACTAAACAAGTCACTGCAATACAAAGATCATTTACCAAAAATATAACTTAACCTTTGATGTGTATAATCAGTAGACAGATTGATTATACTGTATTCTGTGTCCTAATGATACTTAAGGTGATGGAAACAGAGAGAATTGAAGCTGAGAGCATTTTTTGGTTGGGAAAGAGGGACTTGTGATCTTACCCCACTGAGATGGTCATTAGACTGGATAATGCAATGTATGTCGATTTTGCCTTACTAATAAAGCTATATTATCAGTGTTCAGAGTTGGTTGTTTCACCCTCTTTCTCCTTATTTATTTTGTGATTGGTTGGTGTCACGAACAGCCTCTGTTCGTAGGGCGACATGTCAGAATCTTCTGGCTGCAGCCTGTCACGTGACCAATATGTGACATGTACGTGATGTTCCGCACCCCCTAGGGGTATGTAAGGTCAGCTGGATACTATTTCACAGACACTATCTGTCCACACAGGGAGTGATGAAGGATAGCCCATGTCAGCGTGGCACAACATTCGCTCACAAACCTGTCCAGCTGAGAAAGCCCTTTTCACTAGCACCAGGGAAACAGGACTGACATAGACTGACACCAGTACCTCGTTAGGTGTAAGCCCGGTCTGTTAATGGGATTATATTGGGCCAGAACACGGTCGTGTGGATTCGTGGACCGAGATAAAAGAGCAGTCCAAGATTAAAATGAATATTTTATTGCCGTAAGGGGCGCACTAGACAAGACACTACATTCACAGTGGATACGGATATATAAAATGGTCAGATGTGCAAATACAGGTAAGGGTTACAGACAGAATAAAATAAAGAAGCCAGCCTGGTGTTCAGGCCTTAGTGCTTAGCAGCCACATGGGGGTGTGATGCACGAGAGTTCCTGGTTCCTTCTGATATGCTAGCCGCCATATATCCCACTCAAAAGACAACACCAGCTTCTGCCAGTCACACACTTTTACCCCTAGCTGGTCACACACCCTCAAAACCTTTGATGCCTCGATGTCCCCACCTCGTCTCTGGACTGAGTACTTGGACCTCACACCCCCTGAGGATCAACCGTAAAATGTGCATAGGGGCTTGTGGCTGATGCATTTGGGTGAGCTTTTACCAATGCCGTGAGCTTTGTATATTTATTGATGAGGTTATTAGCACTTAGATAATATTGTAATTGCCCTTTAATGTATTTATAGCTTGTGTTATTTCTTGGTTTTTGATGGATATATGACTTTTTGTCTGCCTATTTGTGCCTAGCCACATAAGTATTGTAGTCGTCATATTTTACTATGTTTATCAAATTTGTTATTTAATAAAGATCGAATTGTATTTTATGTAAACAAATCCTCCTTGTCTTCATCATCTGGTCTGGTATTTGGTAAGGTTAGTACCTCTCTTGATATAATAGTGTATACCCTATTTAGTTGGCTATATGTTGTCTGGCCCTTTTTTGGCTATAATAGGTTGGGTCCTAACTTCTCCGGGGGAGGTGACAGATAGTCGTTGCTGGTATTATCAGACCCGGCTGAGTCCCAGCTACATTCTGATGCCAAACACAGCTTGGCTGCCAGGTCTTCAGTGGCTGCTCTCTGTATCTCCCCATCCTTGGGTCCCAGAAAGGAGAAAGATGCCCGAGTTCTCATATGTGTAACCGGCACATGGGTATGACGGTAGTTATTCCATAATTTGTTATGGAGTTACAGCTCCTGAACAGCTGGTTCGTGTCTTTGATCAGCTTCACACCTCTGACTGTTGTTCCAAGTTGTCTGTTGGAGGTGTGAAATGAACAATAAAGATCTTTTTGAAGCAAGGCATCCTGGTGAGGGTCTGCTTCCTAGTGATTGAGAGCATCTTGAGTGAGGCCCTCTCACTGACACCTGACCTCAAATGACCCAGTGATTGACTTGTATCAAATTTTATTTTATATTAATCACATCATCCACTTTAGAGGGCGATAGGGGGCAGCACCTTCAGTGTTTTCCCGTGCATCTGTCCACCACCTCCCCCTGCCGTGATAAGCTGTCGGTGTTGCCATGGTCTCTGCCCTTCCTGTGGGGATTGGTGAAGTGGTACTGTTGGAGCATGAGGCTCCAGCGTAGCAACCTCCCATTTGTTCCAGAGATGGTGTGCAAGCAGCTGATGGGTTCTGTCTCCACTATCAAATGGTGCTCATACATGTATGGCTGCTGAGCCCACACTATTGCCAGGCCATCTTCCTCCATCGTGGAGTAGGTCACCTCCCTCGGCAGGAGCTTCCGGCTCAGCCACATAACAGGGGTTCCCATTGCATCAATCTGATTGATCACTGCACCGAGGCTAAAATCCCTTGGTCTGTACTAAAAATGGCCAGGTGAAGTTGGATGCTTGTAGTACTGGGAAGCTGGAAAAGGTGGCCTTCAGTACCATGAAGGCCGGCTAGCAGACATTTGTCCAATTGAATAGTTTGTACAATTTAAATAGTAACTGAAGCTGAAAATGTTGGTCCTTTGAAAAGTAATGAGGGAGGTATTGTATAGGGCAGATCTGGGCATTGTATGGCCCACGGGTCGCATCCAGCCCACTAGCTAGTCGGATGCGAGCCGCGGCGTATGATGCCCAGGTCTACTAATAGTACTGCTGACGGCCTGCCGCGGCCGGGTAGCACTGAGAGGCCGCGGTGGGCCATCAGCGCTACTTTTAATATCCCCGGTACTTGAATCGGGCAGCGACACGATGCTCATCGTGCCTCTGTCTCTCCTAGGCCGCGCAGGGTAATTACTCTGTGCAGCCAAGGAGCTGCCAGAGGAGCGTCATGGCGCTGGCGGCGTGATGACGTAATGGCGATAGCATCAGGTAGAAAAGGAACGTGCTCGCCCGGGAAGCAGGTAAATTAAGTATTAGTGTTATTATTTTTCTTTTTGGTCATAAATCTATATACCTGCCTGTGGGGAGCTATAAGTACCTATATACCTGCCTGCGGGGAGCTATAACTATCTACATACCTTCCTGTGGGGACCTATATCTACTTACATACCTGCCTTTGGGGACCTATATCTACTTATATACCTGCCTGAGGGGACCTACAGTATATCTACTTATATATCTGGCTGTGGCGACTATATCTATCTATATAACTGCCTGAGGGGACCTATATCTATCTATATACAGGGGACCTATATCTATCTATATACCTGCCTGAGAGGACCTATATCTATATACCTGACTGACTGAGGGGAGCTATATATACCTGCCTGACTGAGGGGACATATATCTGCATACCTACTTTACTGAGGGGAGCTGCATATACCTGTCTTACTGGGGGATGTATCTATATACCTGCCTTACTAAGGCTACAGAGTAAGTTTCCACAAAAATAATCCCCAAAAATGAACTTTTCCCCGTTCACTCTACTTTTTTTTGTCTTTTAATTATTCCTCTAAAACCATTCCACTTTTTCATGAGGCCCCATGGGAAAATGTATTGCCAGCCCTGGTATAGGGTGAGGAGGAGAAAGTAAATTTATTTAAAAAAAAATTTAAACATCCCCATGTCCTGAGAGAATTAAGTAATGTGAAAGACAGGACCCTATTGTTAGAATTTATAGACCATATAGTAATGGGGTATATCCCAAAGGATTGTCGCATAGTAAATGTGGTGCCAAAATAAAAAAAAATGTTTGAACGTAAATTGTTTGAAGCTTTTCTAAAAGATGTTATCCTGAAGTATTTCATTGATAATAAATGTATAACTCCATTCCAGCATGGGTTTATGAAGAATCGGTCCTGTCAATCTAATCTCATCAGCTTCTATGAGGAAATTAGTTCTAGATTTGATCAGGCTGGATCATTGCATGTCATATATCTAGATTTTTTTTAAAGCATTTCATACTGTCCCACAAAAGGTTGGTAAGTAAAGTGAGAATGTTTGGACTGGTTCAGTGATAGAAAACTAAGGGGGGTGATTAATGGTAAGTACTCAGACTGGATCCCTGTTACTAGTGGGATACCACAGTGGTCAGTATTAGGCCATATTCTTTTTAATAGAGTATATTCATTAATGAACTTACAGAAGGATTGCATAGTAGAATGTAAATTTTTGCAGATGATTCTAAACTGTGTAAAATAATCAACACAATAGAGGATAATGTTTTATTACAAAGGGATATGAATAGTTTTGAGGCCGGGGCAGCGAAGTGGCAAATGAGGTTTAACACGGATAAATGCAAGATTATGCGGAAAAAACTGTGTAAAAGTGACATAGTAATATAGTTGTATGGTTGAAAAAAAACATACGTCCATCAAGTTCAACCATGGGTGGGGAAAAATGTGGATGGAGGGAGTTTTTATGCTTTGTTTCCCTTATTGATGAAGACTTTGGAACCCATAAGGCAAGAACCAATCTACCCTAAGGAAGATTTAATTCCTGATTCCAAAGATACCATCAGACTGGGTCCAGATATTTATACAGCTACATACGTATGAATATTATTTAGTAGTGAGTGGTGATCTAAGCCTTTCTTTAAACTCTCATCTTTTCTTGATCTGACTAGCTCCTCATGCCGACTATTACACAAATTCAAAGTTCTCATGGTGAAGAAAGCTGAACCCTTTTTTCTCCAGATGAAGGGCATGTCCTCTTGTCTTTTGAGGGGGTTTTACATAAAAGACCCTTTCCCCATACTTTTTGTAGGGGCCAATTATATACTTATATATAAATTAATCATGTCTCCCCATAGCTGTTTTTTCTCAAGACTAAATAAGTTTAATTATTTAACCTCTCCTCATAACTAAGACTTAGGAATCTTAGTGAACAGTAAACTTAATTGTAACAGCCAGTGTCAAGCAGCAGCTGCCAAGGCAAATAGGATCATGTGGTGTATTGAAAGGGGCATATATGCACACGATGCGAACATCATTCTCCCATTATAAAAATCACTGGTCAGACCACACATGGAATATTGTGTACAGTTTTGGGCACCAGTGTACAAAAAAAAGATATTGTGGAGCTTGAAGAGGTTCAAAGGCGAGCAACAAAAATAATAAAGGACTGGGTGGACTACAATACCCAGAAAGAATAGCAAAATCAGGTTTATTCAGTTTAGAGAAAAGACATCTTGAGGGTGACAGAATAAATATGTATAGATGTATCAAAGGTCAATATCGAGATCTTTCCCAAGATCTATTTATGCCCAGCACTATATATAGAACAAGGAGGCATCATCCACACCTAGACGAAAGAAGGTATCTACATAGACATAAAAAGGGAATCTTAGCTGTAAGAGTAGTGATACTGTGTAACTTTCTGCCAGAGGAACTTATCAAGGTGAATTCACTAACAGAGTTGAAAACGGGTCTGGATGTATTTCTAGTGTAATAACATAAGTTTTAGTGACTAGGACTCCGCAGAAGGGTTGGAGATCCAGGGATTTATTCTCATTGCCAGATTGTAGTTGGGAAGGAACTTTTTTCCTAAAATGAGGACAATTGGCTTCTACCTCATGGAGGGTTTTGCCTTCCTCTGGATTAACACCATAGCATAATAGTCTGAACTGGCTAGACGTCTGTCTATCTTTGGCCTTACAAACTATGTAGCTATGAGTGTAAATTGATAAGCCTCGCAAGTAAACAATGCAAGACTGGTGATTCAAGAACCAGAGACTACCAAACAGGGCCTACATGATGGGTATGCAGAGGTAGGCATACACCTAAGGAACTTACCTCTGTCATTAAGTGGGTGCAAGAATGGAGCGGACCCAGAAGCTGTGCAGGTGCTGGCTATTAGTTACAACCGACACCTGCCTTCAACAGCCGGGATTGTAGATATCTCTAATCCCAGCCTTTTAATGACTTTTTTTTTCTAACTTCCCCTTCCTCTTTCGAATGTCTTAAGGGTTAGGCACGTGGCGGAGACTTCAATCATGGGTAGCAAATGGCTGCAGATGCAGATATCAGAAGTAGTGAACTCAGCAGCGGTAGAGGAGATTAGATCCCAGCCTCCCCTCCACTGCTGCATTCTTCTGATAGCATTCATTGCTAGATGCTGTCAGAAGAGCGATGCCTCAGTGTATTACTATTAAGAGAGGAAAGAGCAGCGATGCTCCATGTTCTCTCCTTAGCAAAGCACTGACTACCCCTGAAGAGAACAGACTGTCTGCCACTATCATGGAATAGTTAGTTTATTTTAGGGTTAGCGGTTGGAAGGGAGTTAGGGCAGGGGGGAGGCCGCAATCCAGTCCCTGAATTCATAGGTTTGCACTGTTGTTTTACCTGTTTGTGTGTCCTCGGGACCTGCAAACCGTTAAAACATACTTTTCGACTCTCCTGGACTCTTGCCAAGAGAGCTGGCAAGTCTCAGTCAGCCAGTGCCAGCTGCTCTTCCTGGCTTTTTTTGCCATGAATGCATCATGATTGTTCCTCCCTCATGGCCTATCCAGCTTCCCTGGACTCTGGATAGGCAGTCATGGAGACTGGATAGGCTGTCCGGGAAGTTAGTTGAGGTCCCATGCCCCAAAGTAGTCACATAATCTCCAAAAAATTGGGAATCTCGCAAGAGAACAGAGAGTGACTTTTGATCACTATACTTACTATTTTGCCATAGGCAAACTTAAACTCTATCAGTTCTCTATCTGTAAAACACTAAAACGTAACTTTTATTTTGTATAACTCTTAACCTCTATGCACACTATTTAAAAACCTGATTTCTAACCTCATCATTTAACCCTTTTTGCTTCTGAAAGAGGGAATAACTCCCTTTCTATTATCAAGTCTGGTGGAGCACCACCTATTAACAGGAGAGCCTTATATCTATAGCAAAGTACTAGCTCCAGTAAGGGATCCCAAGCCTACTACTTGGGCAGTCGTCCCTAATCTCATGGACACAGAACAAATAAGGCCCCCTTGTGACACCCCTGCAACGGGTGACACTTGTAGACAGAGGTGAGAAATCACAATTTAAAACGTCATATCTGACCTGCCCGACATGTTTCGCCAGCTAACCTGGCTTCATCAGGGATTAGAGGTCCGATCACATGTGGTGTAAGCTCACTTCCTTTTATATCATGTTAGGTACACCCCCTATTCAGGTGCTCACCAATTAGCCATCAGAGAATCCACATAAAGCCCACTCCCCCTTCCGCTCTCCTGCACGCACACTCATAATATGTCCTGCTAAAGCTGCCACCATGCTCCCATGAACAGCAATCCTCAGGCAAATTCGCCATCTCCATAACAGGCTTGCGCCCCATCTTACCGTACTGCCCGTGCCAACGCACTGCACCAGCAGACACCTCAGAGACTTCTGCTGTAGAAGAATCCTCCACAGGTTCTATTAATAGTTATACGCAGGGTAAGAAAACTGGTTGGAGGAAGGGTCAGAGAAAAAACAGAGGTTGGACAAATAAGAAAACACACAAAAAATCTTCTACTCAAACAGTACAAGATCAGAATCCTCAGAGATGTCAGTCAGGAGAGGGACCAGTGGGATCGAGTGCGTTGTCCTCTTCTGCATCCTGTGGTGTGGTGGCCCATGGTGTGGGAGCACAGGCAATGATTTCAAATGGCAATACAAATACGCCACTAGTGGCAGGAGATGGACAGGTTATGAACTCAATGCAAACTCAATCTCAGGAGCATTCAAAAACGCAAATGCATCCACTTTTTTTAGAACCACCAAGGATTCTCTTGAGGGATCGAGAGAAGGGGAATTATCAGAAATAACAAAGGATGGAGCACTTCAAGTGATTAATTTATCCTCTTATAGATTAACGGAAAATCAAAAACAGGTGTTGGCATATGGTCTCACGTTCACTCCCATGCCCAAATTTAATGAATTTGTATGGGTAAAAGATATTAATCTCTTTGCTAGAAAGTTGGCTTTACATAAATATCATAAAATGAAAAATAATGATGAACAAACCTTTAGGAAACTAGAGGAAAAAACATTGGGTGATCTTGAACAATTGCAGGTTGAAGGTGAAGGAGACCCCATAATTCTAGATATACCCTTGACAAATTTGAAACCAAAATCTAGGAATACACCTCCGATATCACAATATAATTTATTGGATACGTTTGTGGAAGTAGTAACGCAAGATATAAAGAAACTAGCACTCAGACGACAACCATCTTCTTTGAATTTAAAATGGGAGGAAGAAGTAGCTATTGCAGAATTACAATCTAACAGGGAGATAGTAATCAAACCCAGTGACAAGGGTGGTAACATTGTCATCTTAAATAAAAGTGACTATAGAGCGATGGTTGAGAGAATACTTGGTGATTCAGAAACATATGAGAGGCTTCCAAAAGATCCAACCAAGGAGTATCTGAAGGAATTAAAAAGGGTTTTGGATCTGGGAATTGAGAAAAAATTAATTACTGAGGAGGAGAAGAAATTTATGCTAAATGTGAATCCTACTATTGCTACCTTTTATGCATTACCAAAAGTGCATAAAGAGGTTGTGCCAATACCAGGAAGACCGATAGTCTCAGGTAGAAACAATTTAACACAAGGACCTAGCACGTATGTTGATCATATACTGATGCCCTTTGTCACTGGCCTTCCTTCATATCTTAAAGACACAAAGGATACTGTGATGAGAATTAATGATCTAGTGGTGAGTGAAAGTACACTTCTTGCAAGTTTAGACGTTGAAGCCCTATACAGTAACATCAGACATGATCTGGGCCTGAAAGCAATCAAGTATTTTTTGAACACAAGAGGTACACAATTTACGGAACACAATGATTTTGTTTTACAGTTATTGGATTTTGTTTTGACACATAACTATTTTTTGTTTGATGGCACCTTTTATCATCAGATAAAAGGAGCAGCCATGGGCACTGTCTGTGCACCAAGTTTTGCTAATCTATTTTTAGGTTGGTGGGAGGATGCTATTGTTTTTTCTGAACACCTTGAAATATTCACAGATCGGATTTTATTTTGGGGGCGCTTTATTGATGATATTTAGATTTTTTTGGGATGGTAGTGAAAAATTATTCATGGATTTTGTATCTAGACTCAATGATAATGAAATTGGGATGAAATTCACGTTTGAAATTCATCGGGAGAAAATTAATTTTTTGGATCTTGAAATTATGTTGGATGAAAACAAGCAGATTCAGACAAAGATATTTCGGAAAAATACGGCTACCAATAGTTTGTTACATTTTTCTAGCTGGCATCCACCTTCGCAAAAAAGGGGATTCCTTTAGGCCAATTTCTGAGGGCTCGTAGAAACTGTTCCACATTAGAGGATTTCAATGAAGAATGTATAAAGTTAAATGCACATTTTCAAGCAAGGGGTTACCCAAAAAATTGTTTGAGGAAGGCGTTTAACAGGGCTTTGACCAGTGACAGAGGACATTTATTAATCAGTAAAAAGAAGAAAGAAAAAACTGATTTAATTCGTTGTATAGGTACCTTTGATAATAGAGCCAATGAAATGAGAGCTATACTTAGAAGACATTGGCACATTCTGAAGGCAGATCCAGTATTCTCTGAGGTGATTCCTAAATACCCTAGTGTCACTTATAGAAGAGGAAAAAATCTTAGGGATGAATTTGTACATAGTCATTTTGAGGGAGATGGCAAAAAAAACATGGTTACAGTCTCCGGTGGTAGGCTCATATCCCTGTGGCAACTGTTCATTCTGTCCATTTATATGGAAAATTAAAGAATTTGTTAATCCCATTAATAAGAGAAGATTTGAGATAAGACAATTCAATAATTGTAAAACCAGAGGGGTGATTTATGGGACTATGTGTAGTTGCCCCAAGATCTATGTGGGAAAAGCCATACAGGAGTTTCGACGTCGTATCTCGAAACATCTGAGTACTATTAGAAGTAGAGGTGATACCCCCTTAGCGAGACACATTTTGGAAGTACATAATGGTGAAATAGAGGTGCTTAAATTCTGGGGCATCTGTGTGAAAAAGCTAGGGGAAAGAAAGGGCAATCTGGATGTAGTTTTGTTGCAGGAAGAGGCAAGATGGATATACAGACTCAATACATGGAAACCTAAAGGCCTAAATGAAGGCTTTTCATTTTCAGCATTTATTTAATCTTGCTGATTCCCTATATAATAATTTTTTGAAGAAACATGATATATGTGATTTAAGTACGGTCAGTGTATATAGCACAATTGAATATATGACTATGAAAGCATCAGAGTTCACATATGTTTTTTCCTCTCTCCCTCTCCCTCCTGCCCCCCCGCCATCCCTCCCCTCCCCTCGCTGCCTCTACGTTGTCCCTCATTTTCCCTGGGTCCTGTAAGGATGATAGGAATTGATCATGTGAGTCCACGGTTTCTATTTAACAAATTGGGATGTATGTATATTGCTTTTGTGCATGGAGGGTTTTTTTGGCAGCTGAATTGTATGGTATGTGCACTCGCGTTGTTGTGGCGAGACACAGCCTTGGAGTGGATAACTACCTATTCATGTGTATATATTCATCTATGTATAGATTTATTGTTTCTGATCACTGCGTTGATCTAGTGCTGACTGGATGCAACTAGATGCAATAGCGTTTGAAGACACTGATATTTTTGCATGACCCCATATTTCTGCATGCTTCCATTGTGACGTAATGAATTAGGTGGCTAGCCGTGAGCCGGAAGAGAGAATCTTCAATGGGGAAGTTGTGAGGCCAAACTGCAGGAGGGAGGAAGGGTAGGCTAACCATAGAGTCTGGACGACTCTCCACCAATTCTTGCGGGCCAGCCCTACTCACCTCTCATGCCGCCTCTCGGGGCTCCTGATGCCCTCCAGATGCCGCAAGCACCAACTGTGACATCCTCAGCCGTCCACAACAGTACCCCTATCACGATTCCCGACCTTCAACGTCTCATTCAAGACCTTCCCACCAAACAGGATATTTCCCTTATGGTGAAACAACTTCTGGCGGACTGTAGGAAGGATTTAGATCAATTCCGCTCCGATCTGTCTACCGTGTCTACAAGAGTGGACTGTTTGCAACAATCACAAGATTCCTCTTCAGCCTCCCTGCGGGAGTTGCAGGGAACAGTACAACAACACTCTTCACAATTATTTGCCCTCCAGCAACATCTGGACGATGTCGAGAATAGAGGGAGGAGAAACAACGTCAGGATCAGGGGCCTCCCGGAGTCCATCCCCATCCTTGACCGAGCGCCCACTACGTTCATTGAGCTGGACAGAGTCCATAGAGCATTGCGTCCACCTAGCACTGATGTTAATCACCCACGGGATGTTATTTGCCACATACACTTCTATGTTCTTAAAGAAGAAATCATGCAAAAAGCCCGTAGGCGACGGTCTCTGACCTACCAAGATCAACCCATACAAATTTTCCCAGACCTCTCACGTCATACCCTGGCGCAAAGGGCTATGCTCAAACCTATTCTCTCTGTGTTGCATGAAAGAAATATACCCTATAGGTGGGGCTTCTCCTTCGCTCTCATTGTACGACAGGATGACCGCACTCATCCTCTGCGTTCTCCCGAGGATGTTCCAACGTTTCTTCAGGACTTGCAGATTTCAAATATCTCCCTGCCTGAGTGGCCCTCTGTTACCTTCCCCAGGGGAGGGAGTGGCGGTCCCTCGAACCCAGCTCAGATTTCACGCGGGGATGATCCGGGACTCCCACCGCGAAAGCCCCGTTCTAAGGGATCACGCTCAGTGAAAACATATTTGGTCTCGGGGTCCGCACCCGTTAATCCCCCTTAGTTTTAAAGTCTAAGGATCATTGTTTATTTACATTACCTTGCCCCCTTGCTGTTTAAATGGGGGATCTTAAAATAGCGTCCTTCAATGCCAAGGGTCTGAACGTTCCTCAGAAGCGAGCGCAAATTCTCTACCATTTTCATTGTCAAAAGGTGCAGATTGTATGTCTTCAGGAGACACACTTTAAAGTAGATCATGCCCCTATAATTAAAGATAGATACTTCCCCCATTGGCATTTTGCCAACTGCCCCTACTCTAAGTCATGGGGGGTTGCTATCGCTGTCCATAAGTCCCTCTCTCACTCCGTAATTGGCTACATCCCTGATGTTGAAGCCAGATACCTGATCTTGATCTTAAACATCGCTGGTCATATTTTTACGGTTGTAAATGTATATGCTCCTAATCATGGGCAATCGGCTTTTTTGTTAGAAGTACTAGATAAACTGAATTCTCATGCACAGGGTACGGTCCTCTTTTGCGGGGACTTTAACCTCACTCTTGACCCGACTATGGATAACTCCACCGAGCGCTCCTCTATCTCGTACACGGCTATCAAGAGTCAAAAAAGCCCTGTTTCAATTTCAGCTCCTGGATTGTTGGTGGCTTCAACATCCTTCAGATAGGGATTATAGTTTCTTTTCCTCTCCCCATAATACGTATAGTCGTATTGACTATATTCTACTTCAACATGGTGCCCTCCCTTGGTTGTGCTCCTCCTCCATAGGGAGCGTACTCTGGTCAGACCATGCACCAGTTTATGTCACTCTTCGTCTCCCATTTCTCTCTGCTCAAGCTAGAACCTGGAGGCTTAATGAATCTTTATTGTTGGACTCTGCTTGCCTCGCTGAGCTTCAGGAGGCTACTGAACACTTCATTTCTGACCATGCGAGAGACCACACATCCCCTATACTTAAATGGGAAGCCCTTAAATGCGTTTTGCGAGGCGTGCTTATTAAACATGGTAGTCGCCTCAAGAAAGAGCGTTCGGCCGCCATCGCAAAAGCTTTGCAAAAGGTAGCCTCATTGGAACTTTTGCATAAACAAGCCCTGTCCGGGAGTGTGTTGCAGGACCTACTCATGGCCAGACTTGAGGTTCGTAGACTCTTTGAGGCCTCTTGGGGTAAACTCCTGCAGGTCTGTCGTAGCAGGTTCTATGAGTTTGGGAACAAGAGTGGCCATCTCTTAGCGCGGGCTACAAGGGACAGAATTGCACAATCCTTTATCCCGAGTATTAAAACTAGCACAGGGACTTTGGCCCACACCACAGATCTGATTGCCAAAGAATTCCACTCCTACTACTCCAATTTATACAACCTCCCTGCGGGCCCGCCTCCTTCCTCTCCATTGAACTTGAAGCCTCCCTCTCCATTCTCAGCTCTTTCGGCTGAGGAGGTACAACTTCTAGAGGAGCCGTTCTCGGGAGAGGAATTGGATACCGTTATCAAAGAACACCCTGGTGGGAAGAGCCCAGGCCCAGACGGTTTTACTGGTAAATTTTTTAAAACTTTGCTCCCCTCCCTGTCCCCGATTCTTTTAGAGGCATTTAACAATGTCTCCTCCTCCTCTCCCTTTCCAGCAGGATCCACCCTTGCGCATATTACAGTTTTACCCAAGGTAGGGAAAGACCCGCAGGCCTGTGGGAGCTACAGGCCTATTTCTCTCCTCAATGTAGATCTCAAGATCTATGCCAAGCTCCTAGCCAATCGTCTTAATCCCCACCTGCCTGCTCTGATTCATCCAGATCAGGTCGGTTTCGTCCCGGGTAGGGAGGCGAGGGATAATACCTTAAAGACCCTGGATATCATCCATTTTGCTCATTCGAGGGGGGAACCCTTGATGATCCTGTCACTGGATGCTGAAAAAGCATTTGACTGGATCTCTTGGGACTCCCTGTCGGACACCCTTCAACACATAGGCTTAGGTCCCCTTTTTACCTCCAGGATTTTAGCGCTCTATCATAATTCTTCGGCTAGGGTGAAGATTAATGGCTCCTTGTCTGAAGCCTTTGATATTCGCAATGGCACTAGACAGGGATGCCCCCTGTCCCCACTGTTATATGTTTTGATCATGGAACATTTGATGGCCGCTATTCGTGCCAATCCGGACATCAAGGGTATACGGATTGGCACGCAGGAGTGTTCGGCTTTTGCTGATGACTTGCTCATTTACTTGACGGATCCTTTTATCTCTCTTCCTTCCCTGATGGCGGAACTGGCCCGTTTTAGCTCATGGTCCAATTATAAAATTTAACTTTTCTAAATCTGAAGCCTTGAATATCTCCCTTCATCGTAATTTAGTCGCGAACATCAAATCAAACTTTACCGTTTCTTGGCCTGGGAGGGAAATTTCTTATCTGGGAACCAAAATCACTGCGGATTTATCACAGCTCTTTGCTTCCAATTTTTCGCCCTTACTTGCCCAGATCGTCCTATTATTGGGGGGCTGGAATTGGAAAGACTTCTCGTGGTTTGGGAGGATGAATGTCATTAAGATGACGATTCTTCCGAAGCTATTATATCTATTCCAGACCGTCCTGATCACCCTACCTTCTTCCTTTTGGGCCCGGCTCAAGCAATGCATCTCAGAATTCATATGGAATTCTCGAAGTCCGAGAATGAGGAGAGCTGCTGTCCCGGCCTAAGCAGGAATGCGGAACGGGTTTGCCGCCAATGCGGGGTTTCTTGATCTGATACATAGCCCTCAAGCTAAGCTGTGGGTTTCCATTGCGCAGACCATTTGCCCGAGGTCTTTGATTTCCCTCCCTTGGTCCTTTAGTCTCCCACACACCGACCCCTTAACCTTATCCTTCAGTATTCTCCACACGCTTGCTATCTTGCAAAAATCTAAACCTTCAGAATCTTTGTTGGACCTGAATGGCCCTTTATTGCCAATCTCTGACAATCCATCCTTCCCCCCAGGTCGCTCTAGTAGCTCTTTCCTGGGAAGCTCTAGGTTTCATCCCATTTTGGCTACGCATATCCATAGACAGGGATCCTTACTCCCATTGGAGGATATATTGTAGACATCATTTTGAATACTTGCAACTCCGGCACTTCTTCAATTCAACCGTCTCAAAAAAAGATATATGCAGACCCCTTAATTCTTTTGAGAGGCTTTGCGTTGCTTCTGCACTACCGCGACATCTGATTTCCGTGCTATACCAGTGGCTTCTGCTGCCTGGCTCTCGAACGCTTCCTCATTATTGTGCAGCGTGGGAAAAGGAACTTCAGAAAACTTTTTCTGCTGAGCAGTGGAAGAAGTGTTTCTTTCTCACTCACAAGGCGGTAATAGCTTGTAAGTCCCAGGAGACGAGTTTCAAAGTGTTTTCAAGATGGTACAGGGTACCGGCCTTACTTCACAAATGGTACCCGAGCGTCCCTGATACATGTTGGAGGTGTCTTCGGGAGGTCGGTACCATGAGTCATATTTGGTGGGGGTGCCAGAACCTGCAGGGCTTCTGGGAGAAGGTTCTCCGGGCTTTTAGGGACTGCACTGGGACACTCTTCTGTTTATATTCTGTCACTCACAGTCCTCCTATAAGAAGTCCCTAACAAGACACCTTTTGCAAGCGGCGAAGACGGTGATCCCACGCCACTGGAGGCAAACCGTTTCCCCTTCCATAATGGAATAGGTGAGCGAAGTCGCATCTACCCAACGTATGGAAGAACTGATTGCACACGTCCCCGAGGATACAATGCAAGTTTCTCGGACATGGGCTCCTTGGCTTACTTACCAAGCCAGTCCGGAGTTTCAGGGCTTAGGGGGATGTTAGTTTCCGTACACCTGCTCTGACCCTTGGTGTTTGAAGCCTTTGTTCCCCGATGGGGTTCTTGGACTCCTTCTCTCCACGCGCATACAATTCACCCTCTCTTTTCTTTGCTATTTTTTCTTCTTGTTTGTTTTTTTCTGTTTTGCTATTCTCCTATCCTGACTCAGGGTTTCATTGACATCTCGAGACCGGGTGTCCAGGTCTCCACTGTTGCACTGACTACACCCCTTATTAGGTTAGGACCATGGTAGTTTGCTCATAGGTTTTTTTGCTTGCGAAGGCTTATGTCTGGTTCTTTTTTTTTTTTTTATGTACACCTTCATTGTTCGCGTTTCAATCTGTACTTCCTTTGCTTCCAGATGCAAATGTTTTTTCTTTGTTTCATGATGTTAAGAAAATTTTTGGAAAAGCTTCAATAAAAATCTATTATCGGAAAAAAAATGTCATGGGAATTCCCTCCACCCCCTTATTCAGAACCAGCCAAGGTAAAACCAAAAGCTGTAGTCACCCCAGAAGTGGATCATCATAGATGTTCTACCTTCTGAGTGTGGCCATGCTCTTCCCAGCCCCCCTTGTGCATTGCTTTCTTCATGTGTTCAATACTTTTTACTTTGGGCCGCAGGTTTCTGTCATGGGACTGGCTGCAGAAGGAGGTCTGCAAGGAGTGTATTATGTTTTCAGACAAAAAACATAATTAAATACATTACTGATGTTAGAATGCCATTATTTTGCACATAATTGTGTATCATTGTAATTAGGGGTGCGATATTCTTACATTCTCTTACAAAGTAGAAATGTTAAGGTAAAATCTATAAATGTAAATCAAGCTAAAAATGTTGTTATAATGGAACTTTAATTTCAACTGTGAAATGTGAGATCTTCGACATCAGTTTTATATATAACAGTATAAATAACTTTAACTTATCATTACAGCAGCAGGAAAGAGGAAAGCACTCCCTGCTAGTACATCCTTCAATTACCCATTTTTTTAGGTGATAATGGGAGCAATTTACATTTTTGAAGAGGGAATGTCAAAAGAAACAGACTTTACTAATATATCTGATTTTACTGAATCTTATTACTGTTACATTAGTTAATATGGCGGTCAAATTGTACCGATCAGTAAAAAACACAAATAAAACAACAAATATTTTCTTATTTTCCATTGTACATTGTAGCTCCTATGTATTCTACATAGCTTTACAGAATTTTCACTATTTAGTGTATATCGTATATGTTTCCTCCAATTATAGTTTTGCACAATAGAATGCAATTTCATTCATGTTAACAAAACACTAAGGGGGACATGTATGAAAGGGGCTGCGCCAGAAGTCTGGTGTATTTTCAGCCCGACATCAGGTGCAGCCCTGTGCGGATTAGTGAAAAGCCTCCCGAACACCATTATCAGGCGCATTATAGAGCGCAAGCCGCACTTTGTAATGCACCTGATTTCAGGGGGCATACAGGAGGCGGGGAGCACTAGAACCATATGAAGCTATAGATTTTTAGCCTCGCTATGGCAATTCTAGGCACGTTACTGCTGGAACAGGGAAACCACTTTCAAAGTGGTTTACCTGAGCCAGAAATGTCGTGTTAACGCTAGAATGCACCTGGCTTATGAACCCGCTCTACAGCGGGTAATAAATCAGGCGCATTCTATGCTATTATAATGCGCATGAAATTTTTAATATCCTTTATACATCATTTATTGCCTGCAAAGAAGCATTTGGAAAATGCCTGAGATAATACCAACTGTGAAAAAGGCACCAAAAATTAGACAAAGTTCCATAATGAAAGCAATGTTTGAAGTGCGTTTTATATTTGTCTGTTGACTAAAGCCAACTTCTGCCTAAAAAAATTGACCTGGAAAAATGCAACAAAAACCACAGAGTTTTCCCTAAAAACCCTAAGGGTAGTTTGACGCACAGTGGGGCACATTTAGGAAGGCAGGTGCAATATGCGTAAAAAATAATGACTTTTATGCTTTAGACCGTTTCTAGACACCTCTGAACCTTGTCCGACAAAAAGTGTTGTGACCTTGGTAAAAGTGATGTGTCTGTGATAAGGGGATTGGCTTAATGTGCGACGCTTTGCGCAGAAATTTTGGCGCAATCAGTTATATAAAGTAAGCCAACATAAAAATGGTGTGAAGTTAGACTAGACAATTCTAACATGCGCCAGATTTATGAACACTATGGTAAATGTGATGAATTGTAAGATTGTCTAGTCTGTTTACATTGTCTAAGAGTTCTCTGTTTTGATAAACGTGTCCCAGTGTTTTTAGTATTACAACCCCAATTTAAAAAAGACTGTATAAAATTTAAAGACAACATGTATGCAATGATCTGGAAATTTCTTATAGTCCTATTGTATACACAACAAAACAGGTAAAAGACATTTTTTAATTTCATTTAGAAACTGATGGCAGCAACACATCTGAAAAGGTTGGGTCAGGGCCATGCCTCCAACTGTGTAGCATCCGTGTTGCGAACGGCGCCGCAGCCCGCAACTCAGGCTGCAGGCGCCGTCGCAGCTCTGCCTGTGCCCCCGCTTCTGAGGCGAGTGCCGTCGCTGCCCGGATGTCGGGCGACGGGCGCACTCGCTTCCCTGCGCGCCGGTATTCACCGGGCCGCGTGCCGGTCTGACAGCATCCTCCAGCAGCCCGGCGCGCGCGTCCGATTGCTTTAGGGCATGCGTGCGCTGGCTCTGTGAAATTTAAAGGGCCAGCGCGCCGGTAATTGGCTACTTACCGGGCGCTGCATCTATATTACCTGGACGCTTCCGCCCACTCCCCACCGGATCTTTAGTGCCCATGCCTAAAGAGAAAGTGTTCCCTGAAGTCTTATCCTGATCCTCCGTGTACCGTACCATTTGGCTCCGTCTCCTGAAAACGAACCTCTGCCGCCTGTCCTGACCTTACCGCCTGTCCCCGACTACGAGCCTGCCTTACGATTCTGTACCATGCTATACCTCGGCTGCCACCGTGAGCAAGTCACGTCGGGGTAGCGACCTGGTAGACTCCCGCCGCAGCAAGTCCATCCCGCTTTGCGTCAGGCTCTGGTTTTACCGGGACCTACTTAGACTCCTCTCCCTGGCGTGGCTTACACCATCGCTTGCAGTGGTCCAGTGGATCCACTTCTGCGACCGGGACAATCCGCTCTTCTTTTTACAACCGTCTGTAAACGTCTAGGAAGTGAGGAGACCAAATGCTGGAGTTTTGGGAGAGTAATGTTGTCCCATTCTTGCCTGATGTAGGATTCTAGCTGCTCAACAGTTCTTGGTCTCCTCTGGCAGATTTTCATTTCGTAATGAATCAAATGTTCATCTATTGATGAAAAGTCTGGACTGTAGGCAGGCGTTTCAGCATCTGGACTCATCTTCTGCATAGCCAGGCTATTTTGATGGATGCAGTATGTGGTTTGGCGTTGTCTTGGTGAGATATATGCAAGGCCTTTCTTGAACAAGATGTTGTCTTAATGAGATCATATGTTGTTCTTAAACCTCTATATACTGTTCGACATTCATAGTACCTTTCAAAATGTGTAGATTGTGCATGCCATAGACACTCATGCAACTGCATATCATCAAAAATGCAGACTTTTGAACTAAGCACTGAAAACAAGCTGAATGGTCCCTCTTCTCTTGAGTTCGCAGGACACAGCATCCATAGTTTTCACAAAGAATTTTTAATTTTAATTATTTGACCACAGAACAGTTTTCAATTTTGTCTCAGTCCATTTTAAATTATCTTTGGGCCAGAGAAGACAGCAGCGTTTCTGAATTCTGTTGATGAGTGGATTTTTCGTTGCATGATAGAGCTTTAACTTGCATTTTTGCATTGTATAGTGAACTGTGTTCCCAGACAAAGATTTCAGAAAGTATTCTTGAGCCTATGCTGGACCAATTCATACTTATTTTTAACGTAGCATTGCATGGGCCTCCATGGATCACGACCATTCAATACTGACTGTCGGCTCTGTCCCCTATGCACTTGGATTTCTCCAGGTTTTCTGAATCTTTTGATTATATAATGTACTGTGGATCGTGGGATACTACAATTTTTGCATTGATTATCATTTTTCTGAAATGTAAAAAAAAATGTTAAAATAAGGTGCTCTATCTGTAAGTGGTGCCACACAGTAGAAGAAAAAGTAAAGTTTTCATCAAACAAATTAGCATAAAATTGTTTTTACTTCAGGCTTCAAAAATAAAATTAGTCTCTTATCATGCTGTAGGTGAATACCCAGCATCTCATTTCCCCATTAGATCATCCACTCAAATCCTCATTTTCTCTTGTTTTTCTTTTTTTACATTTGTATTAGAGATAAGAAAACAAAATATAGTGCAGGACATATGTGGCTTTAAAAGGAATAGGCTTTTATTCCATACTTACTACAGACAGCGATAAATAACACATATAAAACAATTTCGCATGTCATCTTCACCACAAGGATCTGCCTGACCCAGAGTATTGGTATTGCCATTTCCACGGCTTTATACGGGGCATAAAGTAGGTTTACAACTTAACAATTGAAATCCAATGAAATGAGACAGCTTGGTATCTAAACCATTAGGATGTGAACTGAATCAGCCTTGTTCCAACTTTTTGGAGATGTGTTGCTGCCATCAATTTGCAAATGAGTACATTTTTAAAGATGAAATGAGAAAAATTTCTTACTTTCAACTCCTGACATGTTTTATGTTCCTTTGTGATGTTAATAAGGTTATACAGTAAGAGATTTTTCAAATCATTGCATTCTTGTTTTCTTTACATTTTACACAGCGTTCCAACATTTTTGAAATTGAGTTGAGGTTGTATGCCATTCCTACTTATTTCTTTTCGACCCCTTTCTGGCTTTGGTCAGAAAAAAAATATAAAAAATATTGCAGTGGCGTTTTATCAAAATTGTTACAAACAAATTTATCTTTTTAAGCAGAACAAAGTTATGCTCATGGTGTTTGTCAGTCTACAGGATTTTCTGCATGTTCCTGAAAAAAAGTAGCACTTTGCATTGGGATATGGTCAGTTCGGCCTTATTGAAAAGTTATGTAACCAATTGTCAGCCCTTTTGTAGTCAGGAAAAAGCAAGTTTCCTTAAATAACATTTTTTCGCTCACCAACTGAGGTTTCTGTTCAATCAACATCAGGCGTAGGCCACTTGCAGAGCTTGGAGATTCCCAGAGGATCAATGAGTAATGAACACTTGTGAAAAAAGTTCTTTATCTTCAGCTTCTTTTATAACAAAATGTATTGTTTTATTTAAGTCATGTTAAAAATCCATGATTACAAAAAAGTATCATAAACTGACATGTTACGGACACCTCAGGCCCTTAATCGTAGCACTATTAAATAGAACCTGTCACATAGTTTATGCCCCCCTGCTGAGGACAGCACAAGCTAGTGACAGACATGCTGTTTCCAGCTTTGTGTCCCTTATTCTGTAAGATGCTGTAGTTTTAAGGTATTTAATGCTCAAATCTGCAGTTTACAGCCAGAAAAGGGTCATGAAAAGAGTCAGTTTTTCATGCCCCGCCCACCTGAGGCTAGCCCCACCCAATTCAACTGATAAACCTATTACTTTGAATAGGTAGAAACATGTAAATAACTGCAAGTTGGGCGGGGTTAGCCTTTGGTGGGCGGAGCTAGCACCTGCTCATGAATAAGACTTGAGCATTAAATGATCTAAAACTACAGCATTTTACAGAATAAAGGACACAGCGCTGGAAACACTAGGTCTGACACTAGCTTGTGATGTCCTCAGCAAGGAGTGCATAACTTATGTGACAGGTTCCCTTAAAGGGCCCGGGATCCCGAAACACATCAGCTTATGACAAACTTTTTTTGTAATCATGGATTTTTAATATGATTTAATTAAAAAGATACATTTTACTGTAAAAGAAGCTGCAGATGAAAAACTTTTTTCTCAAGAAAAGGGAAGTGTTTCATTCATTGATCGCATACACTTTCTTTTTCTTGTCTGGAAAAAGGCTGGTGATCGATCACAAGATTTTCCCATTGTCAAAAAAATGTGAATGAAGCTGAACTGGCCTTTACCCAAATCCCAACAAGAACACTACTCCTGAAATGAACATTTTGCAGGGAACAAAGCTGTTGAAATGAGGATATCAGAGGGGTCTGCCTTAGACATCCTCATATCCATATGGTTACTATTTTTAGCCTTAAGAAGCCAATTGGTTGAACTTAAAAATGCAGCTTCCATACTAGCATAGATCAAATATGTTGATTTGTTTAATTTGTGGGTATAGAAAGTTTGCATGAGTCAGTGATTCTCCTTTCAATTACATCGTTTGTAATGTGAAAAACAAAAATTAAAAAGCAACAAAGGGGGAAAACAAAATGGAGGACTCCAGGAAAAAAATTTACATACCGCATGAAAAAGTGCCATACCTACAGCATGATACAGATCAGAAAAACATCACTAATTCAAAAATGTACCCACACTGAGGAAATTGAACAAGTGAACAAGCAACATATATTATTATTATTATTATAATTATTATTTATTTTAGAGAGCCATTAATTCTAGGGCGCTGTACAAGTAAAGGGGTTCAGGTACATAATATAAGACAAATACGATAACACACAGTAACAAACTGATACGGAAGGAGAGAGGACCCTTCCCGCAAAAGCTTACAATCTACAAGGGAGAAGGGGAAGGCAGAAGGTGAAGGATGGAGATGTGTGTATTGTGGTTTAGTGGCACCAGGGTTATTGTAAATTGTAAGCTATCCCGAACAATTCCATTTTAGGTTGCATTTGAAACTAGTAAAGTAAGAGAGTCTGATTTGTTGAGGGAGTGAGTTCCAGAGTATGGAGGATGCACAGAAAAAGTCTTGGAGACGGCTGTGTAAAGAGCTGACAAGAGAAGACCAGAGAAAAAGGTCCTGTGAGGAACGGAGATTATGTGAGGGGAGGTATCATGACATTAAGGCACAGATGTATCGATGGGTCTTGCAGGATATGGAGAGTCCAGCTTGAACTTAATTCTCTGAGCAATGGGTAGTCATTGAAGGGATTTGCAAAAAGGAAAGGCTGATGAGTAGCAAAGAGAGAATGTGAATCAACCCGGCAGTGGAGTTGAGGATGGATTGAAGGGGAGCAAGAGGATGGAATGCCGCAGAAAATCCAGGTATTAGATAAGGGCATGAAAAAGCAAATTTGTGGAGTCAAAGTCAAGAATGGAGCAGATTCAGGATTTTTTTTTCAGGGGAAGACAGCAGGAGGTGGCCAGGGCTTGATGTGTGGTTTGAAGGACAGGGCAGAGTTAAGTGTTATCCCAAGTCAGCGGATTTGTGGGAGTGGGTAGAGTGTATAGCCACTGACTGTGATAGATTAGTGAAGTGGGATAGGGGAAAGATGATGAAATTCATATTAAGTTTGAGAAATTGGAAGGATATGGATCATAGACATTCTGGGGTCCCAAAAAGCAGGGAGCTGACATCTGGACCAGAGATATAGATTTGAGTGTGGCCACCAAACAAGTGGTACTGGAAGCCATGTTATGACATGAGTTCACTGAGTTCGCCAAGGGTATAGATAGAGAAGAGTTGTAGGCCCAGGGCTTATCCCTGAGGAACCCTAACAGAAAGCGGGCGAGGGGAAGAGGTGAAGTGAACAAAGGTTTACCATCAGTAACACAGTACTCCGCCAGGGACTCAGATCCTGCAGTGCCAGATGTGTCCCCCTGCTTAAGCCAGTACATGCCCGGGCCCATCTGAAGTTTGCTAGAGAGCATTTGGATGCTCCAGAAGAGTATTGTGAGAATGTCATATGGTCAGATGAAATCAAAGTAGAACTGTTTGGTAGAAACACAACTCGTCGTGTTTGGAGGAGAGAGAATGCTGAGTTGCATCCAAAGAACACCATATCTACTGTGAAACATGGGGGTGGCAACATCATGCTTTGGGTCTGTTTCTCTGCAAAGCGACCAGGACAACTGATCCATGTAGATGAAAGAATGAATGGGGCCATGTATCGTGAGATTTTTAGTGCAAACCTCCTTCCATCAGCGAGGGCATTGAAGATGAAACATGGCTGGGTCTTTCAGCATGACAATGATCCCAAGAAAATCACCAGGGCAATGAAGGAGTGGCTTCATAAGAAGCATTTCAAGGTCTTGGAGTGGTCTAGCCAGTCTCAAGATCTCAAACACATAGAAAACCTTTGGAGGGAGTCGAAAGTCCCTGTTGTCCAGCGACACCGCCCCCAAAACACCACTGCTCTAGAGGAGATCTACATGGAGGAATAGGCCAACATACCAGCAAGAGTGTGTGCCAACCTTGTGAAGACTTACAGAAATCGTTTGAACTCTATCTTTGCCAACAAAAGATATATAACAGTATTGAGATGAACTTTTGTTATTGACCAAATACTTATTTTCCACCATAATATGCAAATAAATTCTTTCCAAATCAAGCAATGTTATTTTTAGGGATTTGTTTTCTCATTTTGTCTCTCATAATTGAGGTCTACCTATGATGAGAGGCCTCTCTCATCTGTTTAAGTGGGAGAACTTGCACAATTGATGGCTGACTAAATATTTTTTTGCAGTGGGAAAAAAAGTAAAATAATAAAAAAGTTACACATATTTGGCACTGCTGAGCTTGAAAAAGTCTGATCTATTAAAATATAACATCATTTATCTTCTACACTGAACACCGTAGAAGAAAAAAATTCCAAACACCAAAATTGCGGGTTTTTGATCATTTCACGTCCCCTACAAATTTAAATAAATTGAATCAATAAATTCACATTTATTCCAAACTGGTAGCAATAAAAAAAAAGTACACTTCAGCCTGCAAAAAAATGCGCCCTCACTCAAGTCCGTAGGTGTTACTATAAAAAAAGTTATTGGTCACAGAAAATAGGGCCACACATGTTTGGAATTTTTTACGGTACCAAAACACAACAAAAACCATATGTGTTTGATATTGCCAGATGTGTATAAACCTGTAAAATATAGATAACACATCATTTTTACCGAAGATTGAACACCGTAAAAATAAAATTCCCACAAACATGGTGCAAGTACATTTTTTTTCACATTTTGCCCCACTTAGAATTTTTTTGTATATTCTATGGTATATTCTGTGTTGATATGAATAACCATTAGAAAGTACATCTTGTCCTGCAAAATAAAACACCTTTCATGCATGAGGGGGGCGGCTGCTGGGAGTGTAGGGACCTGCAATAAAGGAGGAGCCGTGAAGGAGGCTTGCAGGCTTACAATATAGTGGCCATTATGTTAACCAATACCTCATATTTGATATTTTTCCAGTATGTGAAAATAGTTTTTTTTGCCCAACAGTACTGGAGATTGGATGCAAGTAGAATACCAGCAGCCGCCCCCCTCATGCATGAAAGGTGTGCGAGCGGCTGTCTTACGGGTATTTGTGCATCTGTTTAGTCTCCCAATGTATAGTACTGTGGGTTTTTGGCTTTTTTGCATGCTATGTGAATAGATGTCAATTTAAGGTGCAACTTTCTATCCACCTAGTGGAGAGATATATGGATTACCACCAATCAGCTGCACCTGGGTATTTTTCTTAATAGCAATGGGGGGCCCACGTTGCCTTTATGCTGTGTTTCAGTCTCATTTCAGCTTTACTAGCAGTGAGTATGGCCATGTTTCTGTTTTTCTTCTGAGTTAAAAAAAAATTCCCCTTTTTCTGTATATTTTGTGATTTTAAGGGAGTGTAGGGACCTGCAATAAATGAGGAGCCATGAAAGAGGCTTGCAGGCTTACAATACAGTGGCCATTATGTTAACCAATACCTCATATTTGATATTTTTCCAGTAGTGAAAATAGTTTTATTTGCCCAACAGTACTGGGGATTGGATGCAAGTAGAATACCAGCAGCCGCCCCCCTCATGCATGAAAGGTGTGCGAGCGGCTGTCTTACGGGTATTTGTGCATCTGTTTAGTCTCCCAACGTATAGTACTGTGGGTTTTTGGCTTTTTTGCATGCTATGTGAATAGATGTCAATTTAAGGTGCAACTTTCTGTCCACCTAGTGGAGAGATATATGGATTACCACCAATCAGCTGCACCTGGGTATTTTTCTTTAATAGCATGGGGGCCTATGTTGCCTTTATGCCGTGTTCAGTCTCATTTCAGCTTTACTAGCAGTGAGTATGGCCATGTGAATAAAAGCAACCGTCTTTTTCACCGCCAAAAAAGAAATTTTTCCTGTAGCATAATTCATAACTGAAGGTTAATTACAATTTTTTCTCTTGCTGTGTACCGTAAAATACACACCATTGTAACACGCTACAAAGCTGGTAGTTTTTGGGTTGCTCAATTCTTTTGCGCAATTTACATCCAGGGGTTAATTAAGCGCTGTTCTGCTGTTGTGGTGACTAAAAGAAACCATCTTTTTAACCGCCATAAAATACATTTTTCCTGTAGCATAATTCATAACCGAAGGCTAATTACAAGTTTTTCTCTTGCTGTGTACCGTAAAAAATACACGCCATTGTAACACGCTCCAAAGCTTGTAGTTTTTGGTTGCTCAACTCTTTTGCGCAATTTACATCCAGGGGTTAATTAAGCATTGTTCTGCTGTTGTGGTGACTAAAAGAAACCATCTTTTTCACCGCAAAAAAAGACATTTTTCCTGTGGCATAATTCATAACCGAAGGTTAATTAAAAATTTTTCTCTTGCTGTGTACCGTAAAATACACGCCATTGTAACACGCTAAAAAGCTGGTAGTTTTTGGTTGCTCAATTCTTTGGCACAATTTACATCCGGTAATTAAGGTGTTCTGCTGTTAGTGATAAAGAACCGTCTCTTCAGCAAAATACCAGCCTATCAACAAAATCTTTTTCAAAACTCGCACAACAAACCCACAACACCAAAAAACCCCGCAAAAAAAAAACGAAATTTCCTCTGGTTCAGTAAATATATGCAAACACACACACGGTTGTCAACTTTAATTTACACAAATCCCTGACAAAGAAACCGTCTTTTTCACCGCCAAAAAAAGATAATCAAAAAAAACTTTTTTCTTGCTTTCTAAATAACCAGTAACTACAAGCACTCAATCACCATCCTAAAATTTCTATAAAAAACCGACCGCCAAAAAATACATTTTTCTGGCCTATTATACCGAAGTTATTACTAGTTGTTCTCTTGCTGTGTACCGTAAAATACACGCCATTGTAACACGCTAAAAAGCTGGTAGTTTTTGGTTGCTCAATTCTTTGGCACAATTTACATCCAGGGGTTAATTAAGCGTTGTTCTGCTGTTGTAGTGACTAAAAGAAACCTTCTTTTTCAACGCCAAAGAAGCAATTTTGCCTGTAGCATAATTCATAATGGTCCATCCTGCCACCGCAGCAGCGGCCAGTGGCACGCATGCCATTGCAGCAAGTCAAGGCTCCACCACCTCTGCAGAAGGGAGCTGTTTCTCTTTGCCATCATCTCCCAGTCCAGATGCTCCTGCTCCTCGCTACTCATGGCGCCAGCAGTCGTTCAGCGAGGCGATTGCAAAGAGACAACAGTATGCGTCCAACCATCCAACCAACCAGCTGACCGTGCTCCTGTCCAAGTTGTTGGTCCTGCAGTCCCTCCCTTTCCAAATGGTGGACTCTGCACCATTCAGAGAACTGATGGCTTGTGCCGAGCCGAGATGGAGAGTTCCAAGCCGTAATTTCTTTTCCAAAAGGCAGTACCAGCACTTCATAAATATCTAGAACAGAAGGTGGGCCAGTCCTTGAGCTTATCGGTTTGTTCCAAGGTGCACAGCAGTGCGGACGTCTGGAGCTGTAACTACAGTCAGGGTTAGCATATGTCCTTTATGGCCCATTGGGTGAATGTGCTTCCTGCCAAGGCACACCAACAACTTGGACAGGAGACGCAGCTTTCTCCTCCACGTTGTCAAACTGCGGCTCCTGTGCCAATGTCCGCCTCCTCCTCCACCACCACCACCACCATCTCAGCCTCCACAAGTACTGCTCCATCATACCACATGTGTAGGGCACAGCGGTGTCACGCAGTTCTACACCTGGCTTGCCTCTCCGAACGAAGTCACACAGGGGAGGAACTGCTCCGCGTCATGCAGCAAGAAATCGATGTGTGGCTTTCTCCACACCAACTGCAAATCGGAACCATGGTGACAGACAATGTAAGGAACATGGTGTCCGCGCTGCACCAAGGAGGGATGGTCCATGCACCCTGCATGGCGCATGTGTTCAAACTGGTTGTGAAAAGGTTCCTGAAGTCTTCCACCGATCTTCAGAAGATTCTGAAAATGGCCAGGAAACTGTGCATGCACTTCATCCATTCCTACAACGCCAGGCACACCCTCCACGAGTTGCAGCGGCAGAACGGCCTCCCCCAACACACTCTGATATGCGATGTTTCCACCCGTTGGAATTCCAGCCTGCACATGTTGGACCAACTGTATGAACAGAGAAAGGCCATTATAGATTTTTTGATTATCCAGGCGGACAGGAGTACTCCCCTGTGTAACTTTGATGTCAGCCAGTGGCAGCTCATGCATGACACCTGCCATTTGTTGAGGCCATTCGAGGAGGCCATGTTATTTGTCAGTCGCCAGGACTACGGGATGAATAACATCATTCCACTGCTTCATGTCCTGGAACAGGTGCTGAAAAATCTGTCTGGGCAGGGGACTGGAGACATGGCGACTACATCTCGCGGGGACATGAGTCCGGGGTGGACTGAAATGGAGGAGGAGGACATTGGAGCAGAAGCATTGTCTGATGAAATGAGTGGATTTTCTACCCAGGTGACAAGAGAGGAGGAGCAGGAGCAGCTGGAGGAGGTAGATGGAGATGAGGAAGACGAGGCAGTTGACCTGCAAGCACCGTGGCAGTATACAGTGGAGATGGAGGCAGGGAGCCCCTCGGAGTCACTTGTGCAGATGGCCCACAGCATGCTGATTTGCCTGGCCAGTGACAGCCAAATAGTCAGCATCCGGCAGAGGGATGACTTTTGGCTCTCCACCCTATTGGACCCTTGCTACTGGTCCAAAATGGGAGCCTTTTTCCCAGCTATTGAGAGGGAGGACAAACTCAAATACTATAGGGAAATCCTCCGTAGTCAGTTGGCCGCTGCCTGTGTGCGGCATCGTCCCTCCTCTGACTGGTCTGACCGGGGGGTTCTTCAGTGCTCACGTAGTACTGCCACGGCTGCTGGGGGAGGGTAGGAGCAGTACCAGCTCCATCAGCAGCAACCTAAGTCTGGAGTCACTGATGAGCAGCTTCCTTCACCCGCCTAGTGAGTCGCCAGCAGCAGCAGGACTTGGAGCAGACCCTGAACCAACAGGTGGTGGCCTACTTGGACAGTACTCTGCCACCCCAGTTAGAAGATCCGCTGGACTACTGGGCAGCCAAACTGGATGTGTGGCCGCAACTTGCCGAGTTTGCAGTGGAGAAGCTGTCCTGCCCTGCCAGTAGTGTGGCATCAGAGCGGATGTTCAGTACGGCGGGGGCCATCCCAAGGAGAACCCGCTTGTCCATGGGAAAAAAGGGGAAAATGACGACCTTTGCCCAAAGATGAATCAGGTGTGGATGGCCAGGATTTCCACACACCAATGCCTTAGGGCCTCAGCCCTACATCAGCCATGACCCTAAACCCAAATTTGGGGAAAAAAGAGCCCCTTGTGCCATTCCCTGACCTCATCCCTCCCTTGTTTCCCGGGTGACCTCCCCCACGGGCCCCCAATTTCCCCACCTGGGGCCTACCCCCGTTTTTTTTGGCCACCTCCAAAAGCCATTGGTCCACTGCCAACCTCATCCCCTGCTGGGGTTGGCGGGCTGCCGTGCCCCCCCAAAACTTTTTTTTCATTGTGCCACCGGGTACCCTACCCCTTTTTTTTTTTCCCCTACCCCCAAATGCCCCTTTTTTTCCCCCCACCCCCCCCCGGACCTCATGCGGGCTGTGGTTTGCTGCCGCCCTTTCTCCAAAACCCCTGTTACTGATAAACCCAACTAAAGCCTTTTCCCCCCCCCTTTGTTTTTTCCATTTTCCCCGGGCTTGCATGATTTTTATCGGGCTACATTCCCGCTTCAGTTTTTTGGTCAGTTTTTGCCCTTTTAAAAAACCCGAATTTTTTTTATTTGAAGCTTTCTAAGGGGAAAAGTACCATTGCTTGCAAAACAAAAACAAAACCCTTTTGTAAAACCCAAAACCAAGCCCCTCAAAAAATATTTAAGCATGTCACAAACGTTCTACAAGCACCCCCCGGGTTTCTGTGCGGGCCGGGAAATAGCTTTTTTTTAAAAAACGCGTTTTCGCCCCTAAAAAATTCGGAACCGAAAACAAAATTTTGCCCGGAAAATTTGGGCGAAGCCCACCGAATCAAATTTTTTTTGAAAAAATTTTCGCCCACCCTCTGGGTTTATTTAACCGAAATTAAACAGGTTAACACATTCAAACGCCATTCGGGAAAGACCCTTACTGCTGCCCAAACCCCAGAGAAGCTGAGGGGGGAGATACTGTAATCATAGTTACATAAGGCCCTTTTAAAAAAAAAAACCCGCCAGTCGTTAGCGACTCGCCCTGCCCTGTGAGAGAGTGAGCAAAATTTGTCAAAAGGAAAAAGGATCAACAAAGCTGCAAGAGAAACAAAACCAAAAACTCCTCTCTCAAAATTTTCCTCCCAAATTCAAAAGTAAAAGTTTGCCGTATGCCGGGACTGAAACCTGTGGAAATTAGAGGGAGTTATCTGCTGACTCATCGTGGTTAGAGGAGGAGTGTTAAAGCAGAGTAAGCATGCACGCCAGCCAGATAGAGGAATAGGTTAGGCCTGTAGACAGATTAGTTAGGGTCTTATCTAGGGTCAGGCATTAAATGTTCATTTCTGGAAATAACATCTGCGTGAGACTGTGGAACAAGTCCTTCAACGGTGTCGGTAATTTTGTTTGTTGTTCTTGTTAGGGAGATCTTTAATTGGTTAATGGTACTCTGGGAATTGCAGATACTTTCAGAGGTTTGTAAAACCTTGGGCTACACCGTGAAATACGTGTCCACGGCATCGTTCCTAGTTACCTAGGGTTTTAATGAGGTAAATAGCGGTCAGATTTTCTGAGTCGGTTGATTAGTAAAACATTAGTGAGTCCAGAGGATATAGTAAGGTGGCACTCTGCCTAGTACAGGGGTTCCGGTTGTGTACGTGTTCTTGAGGTATTCGGATAATGCCCCTTTTTGTTCTGATTCCAGTAAAAATATGCCTTGGTCTGAACTTGTGTTGGAGTCATTTCTCTCATCTGTGACTTTGCTGTATTCTGGAAAGCCCACCTCGGTACACAGCCTACAATAATGAAGGAGATAACATTATGATCAGAAAGCTCATAAGGGAATTAGTAAGGTTAGAAATTGAGGAGAGAAAACAGAAGACCAAATCAAGCGAGTTCCCATCTTTTTGGGGTTGAAATTTGTAAATTGTGAAAGGCCAAGGAAAGATGTCAATGAAGGAATCTGAGAGGCAGAAGGAGACATGGGGTCGTCAATGGGGATGTTGAAAGTGGGTATTACAGTGGAGAGGAAGTGAGAGAACCACGCAGCAAAATGATCCAGAAACTGGTGATATAAGCCGGAGAAAGTGAGGGAGGGTGCGGATGGAATGACCTGGTAAGTGCAGAGTCGAGAGAAAAGTGTACCGACTCCTCCACCCTGCCTGTTCTCAGGTCTGGGGTTATGGGTAAAGTGTAGACCACCATAGGTGAGAGAAGCAGTGGGGACAGAGTGCTGGAGGCATGTTTCTATTAGAGCTAACAGGTTGATGTAGTTGGAGTGGAACAGATTTTGAACAGCAGTGAGTTTGTTACAGACAGATCGGGAGGTTCAGAGCCCATATTTAGAGGGGCCACAAAAAGACATACAACAAATATTATGCATATTAGCAGGGTTTCTGTGGGAGACTAAAGAGGTGGGATCAGCAGTAAAGGAGGGTGGGCTGTGGTTAGGAGAGATGTCTTCTGCAGCAAAGAGGAAGTATAATGAAAAGTGACAGCAGACGGTTCAGTGACATACATGAGTGATGTATGAAAACTGTCTAGCAGTAAGACTGTCCTTGTTGCCCATCGAAACCAATCAAAGCTCAGCTTTCTTTTCATATAGTGCTCTGGAAAAATAAGAGCTGAGCTCTGGTTGCTATGGGCAACAAAGACATTCTTATGACTAGACAATTTTCATACATAAAGTATTATGTATTTCCATACATATATTTTTTCTATGGATATGAAAGTGCAATTCTGATTCTGCAATATATTTTTATTATGCTACAATAAACTATTGGGCCGTTCAGACGGCACAGTGCAAATACCATTTTGTGGCCATGCACGCAGCCACTGTGGGACGGCTTTTCTCCGCTGTTTGCCTGAGGAGTCGAAGTGTAGCTGGATTTGCTATTAGGGAAAATAATGTCCAATATTTCTCAACTTAGACCAGTACAATAATAAAAAGTAATTTATGATAATTATCAAACTATATAAAATGTAATTATTTAAATTTAATAAAAAATTTTATAATATAAAAATATATAATATCCCAGAAATATAAAAATTCATCCTATAAAATGTTTTTAAAATGAAATGAATCTAAAACTAATTTTACATTAAATAACCTACTGATTATGTTGTTTAGATTTTAAATTTTTTAATTTTTACTACATTCAATTTGAAATTTATTTTTGCTGCTCTCACCCTTTATTCTAAATACGGCAAGAGCCAGCACAGCACAAGCATTGCTGGGACCTGTGGTCCACAAAGCAAGATCAGTACCATAGTTTCTATTCACTGACATGATATTCTAATGGGCTTTCTTTTATTTCCAGCCTATCTATAGCCTTTATACATGTTTGGCACATTACTTATGCGGTTAAGTTCCATAATGCGCCAATGACCTGCAGATACCATTAATGAACACACAGAAAACACTTTCATACATTCTGGCACATTATACACTTTAAAATAGATGAGAAAATGAACTTCAATGCACCTAGTCCCATACATGTCTCCCGTTTGTACTGAGGTCCCCTTTTGTAGTGGTAATGGGTTCTTCCCAATTTTGTTTCAAAAATTTTTCTCTAAGAACCTAAATTTTTTAAATTTTTTTTTAAAAGGTACAGAAAAAAAATTTTAAAAAAAATAACTCCTATTTTTTTATTTTTGACTTTTTGGGGGCCCGTTTTGTAGAGTGCTGTTTAATACATCACTAAAAAAAGGTCAAACAAATGATCAAATGATATTTTCCCTTTAGCCAGAGTATAGCAGTCCCGGAGAAATGCATATGCTGTCACCAAGAAGGGAGCCCTTTTTAAAATTAAAAACCCAAATTTAAAATAGGAGCCCAACTCATCAAATACCCCTCCTGAGGAGCTGGCCCACAGCGGGAAAATATTTGCATTTTTCAAAAATTTAAAATTTTCCCCCTTTAAGAGCAGATTGGTTTTTCCCTTGGGTATGTTTCAAGGCTGTCATCAGAAAGGGGGACTGCGTTTGGGGAACCTTGTCCCCCTCCCTTCGCCCCCCTTTTTCCCCCGCCCAAAGGGGTTGAATTTGGGGGTTTTTTGGGTTTTTTTTCAACCATACATGAAAACAAATTCCAATGTTGGCCTGAAGGTTTTGGATATACCCTTTAAAACCCACGGGACTGCATCGATGGGGCCACCCACCTTGAACCAACATTTTAATCACGGGAAGGGAAACAGTAAAATTTTGGGAACTAAGATAGGGGGTTTGGGACACCAAATTGTTTTTCTCCCTCCTCTTGGTGCATTTTCCAATGTCTTTTCCCGGGAAAATTTGATTTTTAAACCCTAAAAATTTTTTTTTTCTTGCTGGAAAAATTTAGATTTTTTCCCTTTTGGGGACCACCAAACCATAATTTTCCTTTTTAATAGGGGAAGGACATCTTTCTGGATGGGGGCTGGGGCACCAGCCCAATCACCCCAAGGAAAAGGGAATCATTTCAAAAACCCTTAAAACCGTAAGGCTCTCGGGGGAAAAATGATTTTTTTTTTGTTTAAACTCTGGGGGTTTGAAAAGGGTTTCCAAAAAGGAAAACTTTTGAACTGGAAAAAAGGAAACCTTTAATTGGGTTTTTTTAAGGGGCCACTTTTTAAAAGGGCATTTTCAGTGTTTTTTTCCGGGATGGGAATATGGGGGTTAGTTGGGTGAGAACCTATTAAATTGGCCATAAAAATTTAAAGTCTTGAAGATTAAATAGGCCCCCGTTTCAAAAAAATCCCCCAAACTTAAATCTTTTCTTTATGAAAAATTTGGGTTAAAAAATTTTAAAAAGTCTATTACAACCCCACTGGTTTCCCCGGGTTTTTGGGCCCTTAAAAAATCTCCGAAAAAAACTCCCTGGAACTGTTGTTAAAAACCCAAAATTTCCCTCTCCCCCACTTTTCTAATAAAATTTCTTGGGAAGGGGGTTTAAAGGGAGTTTTTGGGGGGTTAAAAATGGTTTACAAATCTGTCTGGGGGAAAATTTTCCCCTGAATGCAACAGGTGTCAGGAAATTGAAACCAAAATTGGAAAAAAAAAGGGGACCCAGCCCCCTCCAAGGGTGAGGCCCTTGTGTTCGGCATCAAAAGTCCCTGATTTCTGGTCACCTACTTTTTCTGTATAGGCCCCACTGTCTTGTGGGGTTTAAAACCCTTCTTTGTCTCCCCTAAATCTAGAATTCCCTTTTTAAAAAACTTTGGGGGAGCTCCTTGGATAGAACGGGAAAGGAAATTTTAGGATTAGATTTCTTCTTTGTTGGGGAAATACCCCTCCTTTCCCTTTCACTGAGAGTTCCAAATTTTTATGAAGCTCGGGGCCAAAAAAAAAACTGTTCATTTGAAAAGGTAAATTGGGAAAAAATTTTTTTTGGGAAGGGATGTAGATTTTGCGTTAAAAAAAGACCTAAAAAAAAAAAACTTTTTTATATCAAAAGGAAAAATCACAAAAAAAAAAAACTCTTGAGCCCCCAAACCTCCCGTTCTTGGGTTTAATGGCTAAAAATTTTTGAAAATTTTCGGCCACAGGTATAGTTTCCCCAAGCAAATTTTTCATTCTGCTCCCAGAGGAAGCATCCGATCTTTTAAAAAATTATCTTTTTTTTTTGGGCCCCAGGGAGCCCCAAAATTGCATAGGGGGGAATCCCCAATGGAAAAAAACAAATTTTTTGGGAAACCCTTGCTACTTTAAATCACTTTTGGTACAAATTCCCATTCGCAAAAAATTTGGGAAAACCCCTTTTTGGGGCTCCTGAATCTAGCCCTGAGTCCGCCCCCTCATGTTGAACCATCCGAAAAAAGGATGATTTTAAAAAAAAGACCCATGCCCTTTTTTTAATTAAAAAGTAAAAAGTCTCTTTTTTTTTTTTTTTTTTTGGTTTTTATCTAAAAAAACTTTAAAAATTTCCCCAATTTTTTTTTTTAAACTTTTTTTTAAAAAAATTTGGGTAATTTTTTTATTCCATACCCGGGAAAAATAAATTTTAAAATTCATCAGAATCATCTTTCTTTAAACCCTCAGAAACTTTTTTCCTTACAATATGGGTACGCCCCCGGGAATTGGGGGGGAGGGTAAATGTGAGGTTGAACTTAGTTTCCAGGCTTGCATTTTTTATACCTGAGTGGTTTTTAAAACCTTCTAAAAAGTTCCCGAAGCTTTTCCTTAACCGGGCCCAAAAGGAAAATTTAGTTTTCAGATTGAAAAGGGAACCTTTCCCCTTTAAAAGGAGAAAAACAAAAAGTGCTTTATTTTTAGGGAAAACAACCCTTCTAAAAATGCACAAAACCATAAAAGCCTTTTGGTTTGGATTTTCTTTTTCCTTTCCCCCTGTCCGTCCGGGGTGGACTTTTAAAGGGCCCTAAATGAAAAGGACTATTTAAAGTTTTGCTTTCCCCAAGGGGGGGTTTTCCCAACAGCATAATCCTCAAATTCTGTGCAAAAGCCCACCCCATTTTTAAAAAAGCACCCCAAAACCCCAATGGCTTTTTTAACATTGCGGGAACCATAAACCTGGCTGGAAAATTTGCGCAAACAACCGCGGTGGGTTTTTTTGGGAATTTGCGGTCGGCCCCATACTTTTGAAGTAGGGGGAAAGGGCAAATCTGGGCAGAATATCCAAGATGTTTTAAAATCTGCTGGGCTTTAAAACTGGTCATAAAAACTCCTAACAAAAAGGTTTTTTAAAGTTGCTGAAAAATCACCCACGGGAAAGTTTCCCCAAATACTAAATTGGGCCCAAAAAACTACCAAAAACCCTTTTCGTGAGCCAAACCTAATTTTCCCACAAACAAAAGGGCAGATAGGTTAAAAACAGCTTTCCTCCTCTACCCAAAAAAATCTGATCCCCGGGAAAGAAATGGTTACTTGCCGAAAAATAAGCGAATTTAGGGACCCAATACCCAAGTCTTTTTAAATTTTACAGCCAAAGCTTCAGGCATATACATAGCATACCTTACTGGGAAAAAAAAGGGTTTCTGCGGCTGGCAAACACCCCGGTTAACTTGTACTCCCAAAAAAAACCCAAACAGCAGAGGGCCCCTGTTAAAAACACAGCATAAACCCCCTTTTTTTTTTTTTTTTTAAAAAACCCCCCAAACCCAGCTTGAAGCAGATAAAAAATTCACAACTTATCTTTTTAAAAGGGGAAAGGTTTTGCTGTCAGGCAAAGCCCCCGAAGTCGGGTGCAAAAAAATTTTTCAACCCTCTGGATGTTCACAAGATTTTTCCGAAAACCAAAACAAGATCTTTGGCCTTTTAAGAAAGGACTGTCCCATGCAAAAGCGCCCATCCAGGGGGCAGAAGTCGGGAAGTCCCCGGCCCCAATAAAAACCCGGGGGGGAAAGGGGAACGAGATAAAGGTAAAAAGGTTTCCACAAAAACCCAAAAACATTCGGAAATCCACCCTCCCCTTTACAAGGGAGTAAATTAAACATTTTTTGGTTCAATGAAAAAACGGCCCCCTTTTTTTTTTTTTCCGGGGATGGGGGAAACCGAGATCCGATTTTGCACCTGAAATTATGAAAATGCCTTAAAAAAATTAATAAAACGGGCCAAATTTTTGGGAAAATTGTTCTTTTTTTACCCCCTGAGAAAAGAAAAAAAAAAAAACTGGGGGGCGGGGTTTGGTTTCCGCCGGGCTTTATGGGGACAATTTTTAAAGGGTGGTTAATTAGTTCATTTACTGCGTGTTAACCTGTATCTTCAAATTTGTACCGGGGGGGAAGGGAAACCCCCCCAAATTTGGTGTGTTCCCTTTTTAAGGACATTGGGAAAATATATCATATTTATTACATACCAAAAACGTATTGAGTAAATCATTTGCCAATTTTCCCCCTAGTTGCCCCAAAAATGCAAAAAAAAAAAATAACCAAAAAATAATTTATGGGGGGGAAAACTTCTATAAATTTATTTTTTAGCATTTAATAAAAAAAACACAAAATGGTATAGTATAGAATAGTAATACATAATATGGCTCAGTAGGCACTAAATTGTTTGAAAAATATATTTTTATATGGTTCCAATAATGTTTTTCTTTTACCATTTTAAATCAATTAAAAAAATGTTTATCTCTGAAATTTCCTTTCAACTGCCAGAAAATAGTCAAAATTAGGTTTCCATGTACCCTGAAACCCTTAAAAATTTTTCCCTAATCTTTTCTACTACAGAGCTTTTTTAAAATCTCATACATATGCTAAACTTTAAAATGGGGAGTCTAGGGTAATCTGACAAAAATTCTTAAAATTGCTGTAACACGGGCATTAACGGGGTTTTTCCCTTTTTTGAAAAAAACTTTTTATTTTTTCCCCCCAAAACTAAAAACCCACTATTCAAACCCTTTGGACTGTTAAAACAAAACTTCAAATTTGAAACAAAAAATTTAAAAAAAAATTTCCCCTTTATTTTTTTTCCCTTTATGGTCTTCTTGACTTTAAAAAGGGGAAAACACTTTGGGTTTCCCCTGTCTATATAGTAAATGTTTTCTTATTTATTCTTTTTTTATTTGTTTGGCTTTTAACCATTGTCTCAAATATGTCTTCTTTTTGTGTATGGGATTTTGGGGATTTTTTTTGAAATTTTCTTTAAAGGGAAATTTTCTGTAGGCATTAGGTGTAGGGAAATTCTTAGGATTTTTTAATAGTTAGCTGGGGGGCCCCTTTTAAATCAGGGGCGGTTTTCCCCTTTTTTTTGTAGGTAGTGTTAAACATTTTGGGGAAAAAAGGGTTTTGGAAAATTTTTTTTAATATTTTTTAAAATTTTTTTAAATTTTTAAAAAAATTTTAGGGTTTTATTCAGTCCTAGGATTTTTTGTAATTTTTTGGTGTCTTTCTCCTAAAAACCCCCGGGCTTTAGTAAAAACCAAAATGGAGGGGGCCCTTACTGAATTATAAAAAAAATTTTAAAAATATATATTATATATATATAAAAATAAAAATATAAAAATATATATATATAAAAATATATATTTCTTTGGCTTTAGGGGGTTATAAACTTTTACTTTAATAACCCAAGGGTGGGGGAAGAATAGGAAAAAAAGTTAAAAACGCCCTTCATTCCTCCCAAACGCACCCAAGCCCCCGGGACCCATTCTTTTCCCTTTCCCAAAGTTTTTTCCCCGGGGAGAGGCTTGCACTCCATTCACTCATTATGGAGGTCAAGCTTCTCATGTATTCCAGGACAAGAACCCAAAAGTGAAGCGGAGTGGATCCCAGGACCTCTGGAGCTGCAGCAATGAGAGACTAGGAGGGGCAGCGGGGTTATTGTAATCTTTCATGAAGAGATGAGTTTTCAGGTTGGGCTTGAAGCTAGTGAAAGAAAAAGAGGAATAGGGCACGATTTATATATGTGATTTAAATCATATTCCATGTAAGTAGATCTGAGAGAAAAAGCTTCAATACAATTAGGCCCCTAGACTTTTATGAGTGCTTTATTAAAACTCTGTAAAACCCAAAGCTTGTATGGAACCGTTACATATTATTCAGATAAGGCATTTGTTTAAAAGGAGCAAATCAGTATTTATCCAATAACACAACATTCAACTTTTGTGACAGAAAAGTGATATAAGTGAACATTTGTGGAAATCTGTACAGGAAAAAAAGGGGTTTTAAAGGTTTAAATTTTTCCCTATTTGTAAAAAATCCAAAAAATAAAAAAAACACATATTCCACCCCTTTAAAAATTCAAAATTGTTTACTCTTTAAAAGAAATTGGAAGAGAAAAAGAATGAAGGCATGATCTATACTGCCTGTATCCATGGTTATAGAGAAGGAAGTTAAAATCCAAGGAAATACAAGAAAAATCTAACTTCTATCAAAGTACTTTAAAAAGTGCAAATAAAACCCCCTGATCTTTCAGGATTTAAAAATACCTAAAATTTGTTTTGAATGAACTTTTTTTTGCAGATAAAAAAACGGACAACCATTGCAACCAGTCATAATATTTTTATAATTTTACAAAAGTGAGATAAAAAAAGGGTTTGGGTTGGAACAAGAAATTGGACACTTTTATTTTAAAATTTTAAAACTTAGACAGCTTTACGATAATGCTAGGGGCACGAAAAAGCGGCCTGCCCCCTTTTGATAAATCTGGAAAAAACATGAATTGGATTTAAACAAAATATTTGTTTTTTGTAATTCATTAGACGGGAAAAAAAAGCCAAACATTATTTTTCGTCCCTCCCACGTCACACTGATGATGACAAAGGAAGGAAAGGGCCCAATCAGCGATTTGCACAAAGACACTTTAACGTATCGCTCGAGATCGATCTAAAGCTCTGTCTGCCCATTAGCCCAGGGGGAAAAATTGAGAAAAGGACAGCGGATTCTGAGTTTAGTACAGAAGATACTCCAGAATTTAGCCACAAACTGTACACCCCTGTAGGAAACAGTGGTCTCAAGAATCCCATGAAGTTAGAGGGATTTTAAAATTTTTTTCCCAAAATTCTAAGTTTTAAAGGGGTTTACGGGTTTTGCAGTTTTAAAATGAATAGGCAAGATGGCTGACAAGCACTTCTGTATGCAGTTCTTTCCATTACAATTCATTTTTTTCTTCTACTTTTCACTTTTCCCCCACCTTTATTTTTCATTTCTGTTTTCTTACCCTTGCTGTTTTTGTAAAAAACCCACTTTTGCAGACTTCTGTCTTCGTCATTAAAAACATTGCTACTTGTTTTTTCAGCTATACAAGTCCATTTTCTGAATGCAACATTTTTAAGCATAAATAGAAACGATAAAAGGTTTTTAAATAACAAACCTTTTGTCTGTTAGTAGAAAAACTACATTTTGATATCTTAAAAGATTATGTCATGCGTACTAACCAGAACTTAAGAATAATTAGAACATAATTGAACATTCTTAGTGCATTGTTGGGTTAATATTTAATTTGGATACAGCACAACAAAGCTGGGAAATATTTTCTTCTCTGTATCAAAGGCAAACTAAATAGTCAATAAACAGAGTTGACAATATTTTAGAATTGGGAAAGTTTAAGGGACAACAGACAAAACTACAATTTTACAAAACGATAACAAAAATTTCAGTTTTCCGTCATTGCCTTGGAAAGGGTAAAATCCATAATAAAACCCAAGGAAAAAATAAAGCCCAGAGTTTTTGGGAAAAACGGGAAAGGGGAAAAAAGTTCCTCTTTGGGCTGGTACAAAAGGGAAAAAAAACCCAAAAAGCGCAAGTCTTTTAGTTCTTGCAGTTAAGGGAAAATGATCACAAAAAATCGAATCATGAAACCCTTTTTGGGCATGGGCCGGAGGTTTTAAAATTTGGGGTTTGGTACAAAGTTTTCTAAAAAGGAGTGCGGGTGGAGCAAAAATTCTAAAAAGTTTGTTAATGTCACTGGCAAGGTCAGAAGATATTGTTGAGACTACAATACCTTTTCGCTAAAATGGGCTAAGGTGGTAATTAAGTAGATTTTGTGATGCAAAAGCTTTCGGACAATGCGTCAGCCTTAACATTGGAGTCAGGTTTAAATGTAACAATAAGTCAAACTTGATAAAAAAAAAAAAATAGGGCCCATCTAACGTGTCTGGGATTGAGTCTCCTAGCGGATTCAAGATGTCAGGTTCTTATTGTCAGTCAATACTGTAATCTGATGTCTTCCGCCCTCCAAGAAATTACACTATTCCTTAAATGCCCAATTGATGGCAAGAAGTTCCCAATTTCCAATTTACGTGAGAAAAAGGCACAGGAGTACAATTTGATCAGAGAGGGATGCCCTTGCGAGAAAACTGCCAGTACTCCTACCTCAGAACCATCAACTTCCACAATGAAGGGGCAAGAGAGATCAAGCTGAACCAGAACAGGGGCTTCAGTAAAACACGGTTTCAAAGTTTCAGCAGCGAGAATGGTTTCAAGTTTGCAATTACTAAGGTTGACTCCTTTCTTAATAAGGTCTGTCAAAGGTTGTACCCAGGCCAGAATAACCTGAACCTTGATGGGATCCACATGGAAGGTGTGCTGTGAGAGAATATAACCTAGGAAATGCAACTCTTGTACCCCAAAAAGACACTTTTCCAGTTCTGTATATAAATGATTCTCCCAGAGAAGTTGCAGAACAATACATACATGTTCTATGTGGAAAGACCAGTCAGTGAAGAGCATCAAAATATCATCGCCCATTAAGATTTCTAAAGATTTCATTAACAAAATTTTTTTTAAAAGCTGGTGCATTGCTTAAGCTGAAGGGCATGACCAAATACTCATAAAGCCCATCTGGGATATTAAAGGCAGTCTTCCACTTATCCCCCTGGTGGATACAAAATTATTTGCACCTAGCAAATCTTATTTGGCTTACTAGATGGCTCCCGAAATCTGGTTGAACAAATCGGTGATGAGAGGAAGAGGGTAATGATTTTTGATGATGCAAGACCTCAGACTTCCATGCATCTTTTTGACAAAGAAGAAACCAGCCCCCACAGGGGAGGTAAAGGGATGAATATGGCCCTTGCAAATACTATTCTGAATATAGTCTCTCTCTCTGGTGCAGAAAGATTATATACCCAGCCCTTAGGAAATTGGCATTCAGAAGCAAGCTGATAACACAGTCATAGGACCTTTGTGGTGAGAGAAATCCACTGCCTGTCTCAGCGAGCACATCAGAAAAATCTTGCATAATTTAGGGTAAGGTTGTGTTACTGGGAGAAAGAGTGGATAAAGATAGTGTTAAAGAACCTTCATAACACCTAGGAATCCAGTGAAAAACATCAGCCTTTTAACAGTCAATTACTTAGTTATGAACTTGTAACCAAGGTAACCACATCTGCTGGTACGTTATCTAATAGAAGAAAAGGACATCTCAGAGTGTAATGATCCTATCTTTAACGAAAGCAGGGGAGTGTGGAACTTAATTACTGGCAAAGGGGGATGTTATCTATAGCAACCACTTTAACTGCGATCACAAGAGGTAATAACAGAATATCCAGTATACCATCCACCCATGAGTCCATGTAGAACCACAGTCAAGAAATTAGGTTTCCCACTGTTCTGTAGTAAAAATAGACCCCCTTCTGCTTCTGTAACCAAAGATCAAGTCGAAATCAGAAAGTCTCTCTTAAATCTCAAGATGTATGCACAAGCCAGCACACAGAAGCAATCACAGGCACTGTATGAGAAAACAGATTTAAATACCCCATACCTAGCTGAGGCTGGAAATAAACAGGAATTCCTTAAAGGGGCTGTAGCACACTGCAGAGCAGTTGGATCCCTGGTGAAGAAAGCAGAAGGATGTAAACCAAATTTTAGAAATCACAGAAATGTTCCTTACCTAGGAAGTTCTCCATGAGTCAAACATCCATCCAACAAGACCTGAGTTCACCAGATCACTGCAGCAGACGAGGAATACAAGGAGCTGGTCTAGGTGTTTGTCCAGATGGTTTAGCAACAATTAAAACAGGTTCAAAACCTCAAGACATTTTACTCTAAATTAATAGTGTTTTAGGGACTTTTTGTGACATTAACTGTAAGTGGGTGTGGTTTTATTTAAAAAAAAGATGGCAAGACTTCAATATGATATTCTTCCCCAGAATTGCACCAAGAATCTAGTTCAGAATTTTGGTGCAAATTAGGTCAACTGATAGTTGGTTAAAAAAAGCTAAGTCTAAAGATGTGTCAAAATGAACCAACAGCATGAACATAGCAAAATATATCCACGATATTATCCTTCTGTGGTGATTCAAACTTTACACTTGAGCAGTGTTTATACATTTTTGCATAATTACATTCAAAAAACAATATCTGGTCAGACCTGATGTCATTTTCTGATCGCTTTAGAAGAAAGTAGTAGGAAATTTCTATAAAAGATCTTTGTTCTATGTGACGCAGAAGCCACCAGTCACTTTTAAACACATTGGTAAGAAAAAGTAGCTTATGGAGCGTTTGGTGCGAAACACATTTTTTATTGTTTTGTTCTAGAAAAGTGATGTCAATATACATGATGCTTATTTAAAAAAATACTGAATATCTTGTTTATATATTGAGTAGTAACGTAGAAATAAACCAGTAAACCAGTTATATTCCACAGTGATAAATATAGTTTGTCACGGTGCACGCCGTGGCCGCTGTCTCGGACCACGGTCATGCCCATGCCCTTGCTGCGGCCCCTACACAATACTTTCCTGTCCCGGCTCCTGTCTCTGCTGCGGTGGTGCAGTTATTCTGGCTGACTGTGCGCACACGAGCACCCATGTGTGCATGGCAGTTCATGAGTATTTATAGTGACAGTGTCCCAATTTTCTGTCTGTGACCTGTGACCCCTGGCTTTATAGGGAGCTTCCTGTCCTTGCTCCTGGTCAGTTCATGTTGTCTTACACAGAGCATGACCCCTGGCTGCTGTGTCGCTGCTGATCTCCTGTGCATTACCAGTATGCTTCCAGTATCCATAAACCTGTTATCTGATGAACACCTGCTGCTGCACCAGTCCGCTTACTACTGCTGTCTACCTGTCTACCTGCTGTGCCAAGTCCGTTACTATCCTGGGACTGCTTTACCTGTCTACGGCTACACCTGCGGTGTCCTGTTTTCTGTACCAGCACTGGATATCCTGTCCTGCCCTTTGGCTACATATGGGAGTTGCTCGCAGGGGCCCAGAGGATCCACACTAAGTACCCGGCATCCACGGTGTCAGTGCATACTGACACCGCTGGTCGTGACACAGTTTGTATTCTTTGGCACCTGTCAATGAAGATTAACTGACAGTAAAACATTTTTCTGTGTAAATTTTTACAATTTTTATGCCTGTAACTTCAAAGATAAAGCAACAAAGCTTCACATTTGATCAGTATTTTTTTTTTACATATGAAGCAGTGGTACAAGTGATTACATGAAAGCTTGAACTGTATTTTATTAGTTGTAAATTATATAGAGATTCCACAGCACACATGGATGCAGTTATTAGTAGTTTGCAAAAATCTTTATGTAGATATATAGTATAGGATTTACATATAAAGGTTACACCACATAATTTCCATACATGAGTTTACATAATAAGGATATAGGGCCAGGAGAAACTGTGATCACTCTTAGACTTTTCGGTTGTTGTTACAACCTTTCTCAGTAGGATCACAAAGGTGAATAGCATGGGGGCCAAGTATGAGATCAGAATGTATGGAATGCTGGCCAAAGTGCAAGAAGGCGATATAGGAATGCTGCGGAAGCCAAAAGCTGAATTGAATAATGCTGTTGGAATGGCGCGGGAAGCGGCCATGGAGAGAAGGGCCGCGCTCTAGCAATACTCCGCTCCACAAGCACCATCTATATCCAACCATCGTGCTGGGCAGTATATTCTTTTATTAGATGTAAGTAGAAATTAGAAAGTAGAATCATACATGGTATTTTTTTTTTGCAAGTCACCTTCTTGTATTTCTCCATGGGCCAGCTCTGAAGATCACATTGTCCAATATAGGCACTTTTGGCAGTGAACAAAGGTCAACATTGGCACTTGTCTATTCTGGAAAGCTACAAAGACATATGTTCTACCACAGAAAGCTTTTACATGTTGCACTGTATCCTTTAGCTGTGGTTGCCTCCATTTACTTTGTTGTCATGCTATGCAGCATTTCTCCTCCCAATCTCATTGGCCTCCCTAAGGCACGCCTGCGCTCATTCTCCAGGATTTAAAGGGCTAGCTCACTAACCAGCTTTCCCAACCTATAGCAAGTCATCACACCCTATTTAAGGGATTCTCCACTCTGCCCTTAGCCAGATTATCGGTGTCCTTCATAGAGTGTGATTTGTGGTTACTAGTTTATATTCTCAGTGTCTAACCTTTGCCTTGTTTCTGACCATTCTGGTTGTCTGCTGCCACCTCTAACCTTTTACCCAAGACCTAAACATGTCTTCAGTGCTTTTTCTGAGAATTACCTGGCTCTTCCCAGTACCCCTGGTGTGTTGAGTACTGGGGAAATAGTGAGAGGAGGTTAGTGTCAGCCTTAAGGTAATAAAAATCTCCACTGGCTTACAACAAGTCCCAGTGATAGTAATGGAAAGGCATCTGTCAGACGACTTCATTGCTAACACTGGAATTAAATTGAAAAAAAAAAACACTAAACACAAAAATAAATTTATTTAAATAAACACTTCCCAACACCAATTTAACCATTTTAATGAATAGATCCCTGGATGATCCGATGTAGTCCACTGAATACGAAGTAGTCCAGAAGAGAAACCTGTAAATAAACAGAAACATAAAATACATGCAAACAAGGTTCTAGCCTATCCAGCACCCAGGAAAGCTGTGTTAAACCCATCTCCACAGCTGGCATACAGCTTTCCATGATAAGAAAACTGGGTGTCACCTGTGGGGGATGGGGTGGCACCCAGCTTTACTAGACATTGGATGGGTTATCCAATAAAGTTGGGTGACAACCCATCCCCTACAGAGGGCACCCTGAAACTGGGGGAGAAAGGGATCTACTCTACTTGCAGGAGCCTCCTGCACAACCTGGGAGAGTTAGCAAGTATGCTTTTGGTAGATACTAACCACTGCAGACTCAGCACAGCCCACAAGACCTACAATTTTGAAAATGTTTTGACCTTTCTAGCCTTTACAATTTGGCCTTTGTCACAGTTGCTTAGATCCTTACACCTATCTAAATATCCTTGTTACAGCACATCACCATTAAAAACTGATTGCTCAGTTGCTGCCTAATTTATCCCACCACTAGTCCCATTATAACGAGATAATTGATGTTATTCACTTCACCTACAAGTGATTTTAATGTTCTGGCTGATTGGTGTCTATATATGGGCAACATTATCAACCATAAATGTTAATTGGGCCAATGTGACTTAGTATGCAGGCACACATATGATACAAATATAGAAAATCAGCTTTAAACTATTAATCCATGAACAAAGATATAAATTCATAATTGAAACAGGGAACATTCTTCTGCTGAATTTTCACCTCTACTTGATATTGTCGTCAAGTAATTTTATTTTTTCACAATGAGCGCTGACAATGATGTTGAGAACGTTTAAAGTATGTCATAAGTGCTGCAAAATTACACACTGAGCGGTAATGATCATCTAACCACATTCTCCACACTTACATGGTTATTTACAAAAAAATATATACTCGATGAATACCTAAGTAAAGGCAAATTATCTATATAAGCTTAAGAACCCTGAGCCGAAGGGACGTAGCTCTAATCGTACTGTGTCTTTTCACAAAATGAAATGTTATTTTAATTTAATTTATATAGAATTGCATCTGTTATATACAAGGACCATGTGAATAAGGACTACCGTGCTGTGAAATTTACCACTGCTTTATACAGTTGAAATCAGAGGTTAACATACTCTACATAAAAAGACACATATGCACATTTTTCTATCTGACATGAAATCAGAATAAACCTTGCCTGTTTTAGGTCAATTAGCAGTGATGAGTAGTGATGAGCGATTACATTGACTATCGTCATCGGGTCGATAGTCGATATCGGCAATTATCAAGACGATTTCCGATAGTCGATGATAGATTATCGCCGATGACCATTAAAGTCTATGGGAGAGGAACAACACCTTCATTCTTACACCCAAACAGGGCTGGAGAAGCTGGAATTAACATCCACAACAGTCAAATGGATACCTGCTACATCTTAGGCAACACACTTAGGTTATAAAAGCCACAGAAAAAAAGTCACACACCATTCACTATCCCTGTCTTGCACCACAGCCTGACCCTTAAACCTGCATCACCCACAAATTAAAAAGTGCCAGAAGGCAGTATGATTAGAACCATCATTTTACTTGAACTGGACATTGACTATATCTGTCCTGGAACGCAGCATGAGCCCCAAAACTGCATGACTCCAGATTAAAAAGTGCTGGGAAAAGGAGTCTATGAACCACCATTTTAGTTGAACTGGACATTGACTATATCTGTCCTGTACCGCAGTATGACCATTAAACCTGTCTGACCCACAGATTAAAAAGTGCCGGAAAAGGAGTATTTCAACCACCCTTTTAGTTGAACTGGACATTAACTATCCCTGTCCTGGGACACAGCATGAGCCCCAAACCTGCATGACCCCCAGATTTAAAAAGTGCCGGAAATAGGAGTCTTTGAACCACCATTTTAGTTGAACTGGACATTGACTATATCTGTCCTGTACCGCAGTATGACCATTAAACCTGTCTGACCCACAGATTAAAAAGTGCTGGGAAAAGGAGTCTTTCAACCACCATTTTAGTTGAACTGGACATTGACTATACCTGTCCTGGGCCACAGCATGAGCCCCAAACCTGCATGACCCCCAGATTTAAAAAGTGCCGGAAAAAGGAGTCAGCGATGACAGGCCTGACGGTCCTGCAACCGACGATCCGCTGGCATGCATGTTATCGCCAGCACTGGAAGGAGCACCTTCTCTCATACCTCTAACTCCATGTCCTACCCCCCTCTTTGCTTGCTTACCACCTGCATTTCGCTCCATGTTCAGAAAGATACAAATTTGAGAAGGTATGGAATAGTTTTGGAAAGTCTCTTATTAAAAGACGGCAAATCACAGCTATTCTCAAATCCCTCAAATCAAAACAAAATTGCTGCATTCAAATTTAAGTGCAAAGTGCCTCTATCAACAAAGCTGGACTGTGCCAAAGTGAAAAAATACGTATCTGAAATGTATACGGATAATAAACGGTATTTTTTGCACCTAAAAATACACCTGCGGTGACGACAAAATTGCTGTATTCAAATTTAAGTGCAAGGTGCCTCTATCAACAAAGATGGACTGACCAAAAGTGAAAAAAAAATCCTATCTGAAATGTATACGGATAATAACGGTATTTTTTGCACCTAAAAATACACCTGCGGTGACGACAAAATTGCTGTATTCAAATTTAAGTGCAAGGTGCCTCTATCAACAAAGCTGGACTGACCAAAAGTGAAAAACACCTATCTGAAATGTATACGGATAATAAAAGTGGAGTTTTGCACCTAACAAATAGACCTGCAGTTACTAGAAAAGATCTGTATCCTAATATAAGTTCAGGCTGCCCAACATACAAGTAATATTTCAACAGAAAACTGTTAATAAAAAGCCATTGCAATGCAATGTCTAAACTAAGTCTGGGCTGCACTATATCCACTATCTTTTAAAGAGCTTGTCTGTGTTCGCCCGCGCCCCCCCCCCCCCCCCGCCCTCCCCGCTTCCCACGTGACTTTACAGGGCTAGATGCTCCTTTAAAATTCTCAGCCTAACTACCTAAAATCTGCAAATCTCTAATCTACCTAAGTTCTAATGTTCACAGCTAAAAGTATAGCTGTCTCTGTGAACAAATAGAACAATTTCGCTGAGCTGTTTGCTGAACTGTTTGGACAGAGGCCGGTCGCACATCCTACTCCTATGAGACGCTGACACACACTGAGGCAGAACAGGAAGGGCTGTTCTATGTAAAACGAGGTCATGTGATTTTTCCAGCCAATCGCAACCATACACATCTCAGTCATGACGTCGCACACACAGCTCACCCTGCTCTATTCTCTACGCTGATTTGCTGGCCGGCAAAATGACAGGAAGCGCTGAAAATGGCGCGATATTAATAGATTATGCACAGATTTTAACCTAAATTATCGCGTGATCTAAAAAATCCGATCAACATAAAAACTGTGCCGATTTCAACTTTGTCGATAATAATCGCTCAACACTAGTGATGAGCGATTGTGTCAACCATCGTTATCGGATCGATAGTCGATATCGTCAATTATCATGCCGATAGTCGGTAGTCGATAACAGATTATCACCGATGACCATTAAAGTCTATGGGAGAGGAACAACAGCTTCATTCTTACAACCATCATTTTAGTTGAATTGGACATTGACTATACTTGTCCTGTATCACAGCATGACCCCCAAATCCGCATGACCCACAGATTAAGAGGTGCTGGAAAAAGGAGTCTTTGAACCGCTATTTTAGTTTAACTGGACATTGACTATCCCTGTCCTGGACCGCAGCATGACCCTCAAACCAGCATGACCCACAGATTAAAAAGTGACGGAAAAAGGAGTCTTTAAACCACAATTTTAGTTGAACTGGACATTGACTATGCCTGTCCTGTACCGCAGCATGACCCAAAAAAACCCGTATGACCCGCAGATTAAAAAGTGCTGGAAAAAGGAGTCTTTGAACTACCATTTTAGTTGAACTGGACATTGACTATGCCTGTCCTGTACCGCAGCATGACCCCAAAATCCACATGACCCACAGATTAAATAGTGCCTGAAAAAGGAAATATTTGAAGCGTATTTAAGTAAAATTTGGACATTGACTATCCAAATCCTGAAATTGCAGGCATGCCCCAAAAACCCCGCACGGTCCCCCTTTTTTGGCCCAATCGGCAAAAAAAATTTCGCAAAAAAGAAAAAACTAGTTTTCCAATACTGCTGCGTCAAAGGGGTATTGCCTTTTAACTGGGGGACATTTTTCCCAAACTTTTGACATTCCAATGTAAAAGCAAAAAAAAACAGATGTCCCCAGTAGGTAAATGGGGCCCTGTCTGAAAATCCTGATTCTACTGCCCAAGGGGGGTTAAAGGAAAATTTATAAAAAAAGGGTTTGGTGAGGCTGTAAACGTGGATCAAACAGATTAGCAAAGGGGGCCCGGGGAGTTACAGGGGTGCAGGGGAGAGCCGGGCCCCTGGTGTTTTTAAACCCTATTAACAGCAGGTTCAGCTAGCAGAGACGGATTCCCAGTAGGTGCAGTGGGCCAGGGTGGTGATCGTCTCTTTTAAAACACGCGGTTCACTGGGAAAAGGGGGTGGATTTTAAAGTGGGTGGGGTGGAGCCGGGGGCTGGCGTCCGCCCATCTTTTAAAACCCCGGAAAAAAATTCCCCTTAGGGATGCAGCAACAAAAACGTCGTGCTGAAGCGGATGGGGGAAGTGGATGTTTAAAGGTAAGACCTCCATTTTTCCCCTCAAAAAAACCGTCAAGACCTGGGTAGGCCTTGAGAAATTTCTGCCTCTACGAGAGCGCTTTTTCCCTCCGTATGATGCGGCCCAAATTTGAGCTTCACTTGGAAAATGTTTGGTGGTTGACGCCTTGTTTCACCCAGGTGTTTTTTTTCCCTTGGCTTTTTTTTTCCCCAAATTTACTAAAACGTGTTGGAAAAAAATTGTCTCTGTTCCTGGGGGGCAAAAGTGCTCCTACCCCATGCCCTTGAAAAAACCAAAATTCTGTTAAAGTCTTCCTTTACCTCCCTTGTACAATTCAGGGGAAAATTAAATGTATGAGTATTTTTTAAATGCAAGTTTTTTAGTATTTAATTCTAAAAAAATTTTTTTTAAAATGGATGGAATCCCCACGTCTTTGTTTCTTTTTTTTTTAAAATTGTATTAAAGGGGTTTGGGTTCTCACTAAAAAGGGTTTTGCTAGCTATTTTAAAAAGATCTTGCAAAAAAAAGGGTCATTTTCAAATGTGTCCATTAAAACAATTTGTGTCCCACCTACTCCTGTTTTTTACAGCACCAAGCCCCATAAAATTCAAAACATGACCCTTCAGCCACTGTTGCCCAAATTTTGGAGAAGAAAAAAAACTGTTAAAAACCAAATGTTTTTTCAAAAGGACCCGTAGGGATAGCGTATTTCACAAACACTTGCCCCCCAAAAAAAACAAAACATGACCCCTCAGCCCCTGTTGACAATTGTGGAGAAAAAAATGTCTGTTTTTAAAAAACCCCATTTTTTTTATACTAGGACCGTAGGATAGCTGTATTTAAAAGCAAAAATGCCCCCAAAAAATTCAAAAAAAAAGAAACCCCTTTGCCCTTTTTGACAATTGTGGAAAAAAAAAAATGTCTGTTTTGAACCCATTTTTTAAAAAAAGAACCAGTAGTTTTAGTTGTATTTCACAGCAAACATGACCCAAAAAATTATAAAAATGAAATTCTCAGCCCCTGTTAAAAATTTTTGGGGGGAGAAAAGCATTAGAAGCCAAAATTTTTGTTTTCCCAAAAGGGCCCTTTATTATTTGTTTTTTCTCACAGAAACCCTAACCCCAAAAAAACCCTTGGGGGGGGCAGGTGAAAAATTTTAAGAAGAAGTGAGTAAATGGGGAAAACATTTTTTTATTGAAACCGTGGGACAATTGGTGTCTTTTAAATGAAAAACCAGCAAAATGGGCCTTTTGGGAACTGACAATAAAAACTGCGTAAGGAAAAGTCATTTAAAAAAATTTTTTTTTAAGAGGACCATTTTTTTGTTTTTAAAAGGAAAGTGAAGGGGACCGGCAACCCCTTCGGGGAAAAATCGGCAATTGGGGCCCAAAAAATCATCAGGTTTTACCCTGATTTTATCTTGATGAAAGTCAAAACCCATCCAAAATTTTTCAGGGAAAGCCGATGGGTTTGGGCTGTAATGACTTCCCCCTGCTGTTTCTGAAGGGGCCCCCTTGATATGATGCTGGCTGTGGGCAGGGGCAAACACCTCTATGGCATGACGAGCGAGCTTGGGCCATTCATCCTTTTTTGGATACCCATAAGTCGATTGGGTCCGGAACATATCCAAAAACATCGGTGTTGAGACGCAGATAATCGTGCACCATGATCTTAAGCCGGTCTCTGTGTGTTGTATGTGTACCCTGAATTACATGCGTTGGTGAGGTGGTAAATAAGGTTTGCCAGAGGTCACCCATTAGGCTTCTGCCACATTGCTTGCTGCTGCTGCTGCCACTGCGGCTACTTGGTACTCTGCTGCTGTCACGTTGCTGACATTGTTCCACCTTGACATTTGAAGAATGTGAAGCAGACGCAACAGATGTTTCCAATTTATCAATCAGCACGGTCTCCAATTCCTGTATTTTACTCTCTATTTGGGTGGGTAGAAGGAAAGTGTTGAGTTTTGCTTTGTACCAGGGATCGAGGAGGGTGGCCACCCAGTAACTGTTGTTCATTTTGATGGCCTTAATGCGAGGATCATGTTGGAGGAAATGGAGCATCCAAGCACTCATGTGAGAGATAGAGCCTTGATTTCCAAAGCTTCTGGGTCGAGGGGCACTAGTAAACTGATCTTCCTCATCTTCCTCCACCACCTCAAATCCGTGCCAACCTCTTTCCAAGGCAGGGACATCGGTAACGTCGGTGTCCAGGAATACCTCATCCTCCTCCTCCGCTTCCTCCGCCTCAGCTTCAACACAGCCCTGACTTGCCTCAAATGCTATACCCTGAGAGCTGAGGCGCCGCCTTACAACAGTCCTGGACCCCGAAACACTGCCTAATGATGACCGATAAAGTTGTGAAACTGTTGGGCCTTCTGGATTCGATGGAGAAAAAGGCTCTGTATCCGTCTCCTCCTCCGTCGCTGGTGGGACCTGCTGTTTCAGAGTGTCCAACGATTGTTCCAGAACTAAGATCACCATAATGCTCATGCTTCAAGGGCATTGTCCGCACTGACCATTTTGGTGGCTTCTTCAAAACTGGCAAGGATGGTGCAGAGCTCTTTCACCTGCCTCCACTCTCGGTGGCTCAACACCCCGAGGTCCGCACCGCTGCTTATCAGGCCATGTGTCACTTCGTACTGCGTAATGGCATTGCGTTGCTGCCACAATTGCTGGAGCATGTGGAGGGTGGAATTCCAGTGTGTTGCCACATCAACAATGAGGCGGTTGACGGGGAGGCCGAGCTGACGCTGTAACGCAGCCAGCCGGGACAAAGCAGGGCGCGAACGGCGGAAGTGTGAGCTCAGACCTCGAGCCTTCCTCAGAAGGCAGTCCAGACCCGGGTAGCGCTTAAGACATTTCTGGATGACGAGGTTCATGACGTGTGCCAGGCAAGGGATGTGCTCCAGCCTACCGATATTAAGGGCGTCCAGGAGAATTAGACCGTTATCGCACACCACCTTGCCTGGCACAAAGTTCTTGTCTCCGAGCCAGCGCTCGATCTCGTTGTGAAGAGCCGTCCACAGCTCCTGACCTGTGTGTTGACGGTCTCCAAGGCGGATTCATTTCAACACGGCCTGGTTTCTCTGGGTACGTGATGCTACCAGTGGACCTTGGGGGAAAGAACTCTGCACCATCCCTGAGGTTTTGAAGAGTGTGCGCCGAGCCTGAGAGCCACCGGCACCACCAGAGACATCCACTCAGCTCACCCAGTGAGCTGTCACAGAGATATAGCGGTCTTGGCCGTGCTTACTAGTCCATGTATCGGTGGTGAGATGGAATTTGCCGGACACAGATGCAGACAACACGCTTGAGATTTTAGATGACACGTGGCTAGCCAGGGCAGGGACGGCTTTTCTGGAAAAGAAGTGCCTGCTCGGCATCTGGTATTGGGCGCAGGCAAGGGCCATGACGTGACGGAACCCATCTGTGTCCACCAGACGGAAAGGCAACATTTCCAAGGCCAAAAGCCTGGCAATGCTACATTTAGGCTTTTGGCTTTTGGGAGGGTTTTGGGTTAAAGTGTTTCTTCTGCTCCCAAACCTGGTAGACAGAAGGCTGTGCAGGTCAAACTGCTGCATGGAGAAGGGGTAGGCTGTGTCTCTGGTGGTGCTGGTGGTACTTGGGCGACGGTGGAGGCTGAAGCGGAGGCTGGTCCTTGATCATGACGCTGAGAGACATGGGCAGCTGAGGAATGCTTGGTCTTGGAAGTGGGGGGAGGAGGAGGAGGTGGAGATAGAGGGTGTGACAGTGGTAGGAAGCCCGGGATCGGTGTGGCCTTTTTTCGCCAGGTGTTCCCTCCATTTCAACTCATGCATTCGCTGCATGTGATTAGACATGTTGGTGGTGGTTAAAAACCTAAGATTCTTCCCTCTACTGATGCATTTACGGCAAAGGTGGCATATGAAATCGCTGGGTGAATCAAAGGCTTAATCGAAAAAGGCCCAGGCTTGAGAGGTCTTGGACCTTTTCGATGACGATAAGCGAGGAGCGGTGTTTCCGCTGATCGTGGCTGGCGGAATAATCTCAGCGGACTTGTGCGACCGCCCTGTCCCTTTTTGAGGTGGGACCCGTACTGACACTACCCCATTGTCTTCCTCCTCGTTCAGTGCTGAAGCCCTCACAAGCAAATTCTACTGAACAGACCACATTGGATCCACAATGTCGTCCTCATCATCATCATCAAAACAGGTGACTTCCTCGTCCTGACATTCTGCATCCTTGAGCTGCGGGCTACAAGCAACATGCACTGCAAAGCGTTGCCGACCGCCCGAGATTTTTGCAAATTGATCACCTTCCTTCTCCTCCTCTGATGCATCAGCGATTGGCATCAGAGCAGACAAATCCTCCTTTTTGCCCCCCTTGATCTTTGAAATCCTTCTGACCCCAACCCCCCCCCATTTTATCAAAGAGGTCTTCAGAAAATGGATTCCCCAGTGGTGGTACACGGTTGACATTTGGGCTGCCTTGTTCATGTTGGACGGATGCTGACGATGATTGATGACGACATTTGTGGCCGTGACTGGGAGGACGAGGAGGGAAGCTGCTGGATGCAAGTTGTATTAACCACTGAAGAACAGATGGCGAGCTGTTCTTTACTGAGATTCACGGGCACTGACCCAGCGATACGGCCTGACGGTCCGCAACTGACGATCCGCTATCTTGCGTGTTGTCGCCAGCCCAAAGGAAGAAGCAACCTTCTTGTACCTCTACCTCCATGTCCTACACCCCTCTTTTCTCGCTTACCACCTGCAGTTCGCTCCTGTTCAGAAAAATCAAAAATTTAAAAAGTATGGAAGAGTTTTTGACAGTCTCTTATTAAAGACGGCAAATCACAGCTATTCTTAAATCCCCCTAATTTCCAACAGCCAACTGGATTAGAAACAGAAATTGTTTCTATCAAATTATCTGTGAAATGCGGTCTGGTGGAAGAACCGTAACACAAAATCAACAGTGTTTTTTTCCTTAGTCCCTGAGATTTTACAACTGCGCAGTAGGACTAACAATTGATAGTTTTTCAACAAAAATATCGTACAAATGCACGATTAGCACCCAAAATGAGACGCATGAGTGAAATGAAGTATTAAAAAGTTATATGGATTAATATGGCGGCCTTCGCACCACTGACTACCGGCGCAATTTACTAGGAAATATGTATAACACAATTTGCGTACAACTGAGCTCTATGCGACAAACAGACACACGGACTGCATTAGGAGTTTGAAGTGTTATATGGATTAATATGGCTGAATTCGCACCACTGACAACAGGTGTAATTTACTATCAAATATGTATAACACAATGTGTGTACAACTGAGCTCTCTGCGCCAAACAGACACACGGACTACAATAAGAGTTTTTTTCCTTTTATATGAATTAATATGGCGGCCTTCGCACCACTGACAACAGACGTAATTTACTGGCAAATATGTATAACACAATATGCGTACAACTGAGCTCTCTGCGCCAAACAGACGTACGGACTGCAATAAGAATATTTAAATTTATATGAATTAATATGGTGGCCTTCGCACCACTGACAACAGGCGTAATTTACTATAAGATATGTATAACACAATTTGCGTACAACTGAGCTCTCTGAGCCAAACAGACATACGGACTGCAATTAGAGTATTTAAATTTTATATGGATTAATATGGCGTCCTTCGCACCACTGACAATTGGCGTAATTTACTATCAAATATGTATAACACAATATGCGTACAACTGAGCTCTCTGCACCAAACAGACGCACGGACTGCAATAAGAGTATTTAAATGTAATATGAATTAATATGGCGGCCTTCGCACCACTGACTACAGGCATAATTTACTATCAAATATGTATAACACAATATGCGCACAACTGAGCTTGCTGCGGCAAATAGATGCATGGACTGTAATAAGAGTATTTAAACGTTATCTGGATTAATATGGCAGCCTTCGCATCACTAACAGGCGTAATTTACTATCAAATATGTATAAAACAATATGCGTACAACTGAGCTCTCTGCGCCAAACAGACGCACGGACTGCAATAAGAGTATTTAAATGTTATATGGATTAATATGGCGGCCTTCGCACCACTGTCAACAGGCATAATTTACTATCAAATATTTATAACACAATTTGCGTACAACTGAGCTCTTTGTGGCAAACAGAGGCACGGACTTCAATAAAACTATTTAAAAGTTATAGGGATAAGTAATGCTGGTTTTTGGGAACACTGATACGCAGTAATTGCAATAGAACTGAAAAAACAGGGACAATTTCAACTCCTATCAGAGGTCTGCTGGCCCAAAAAGTGGTAAAAAGCAATGCTTTTTCAATTGAAGAATTAAAGATCACAGAACACACTGAGCTGCAAAATATCTTCCTTTCAAAGGCCTTCTCCGATAGTAATAGATTATCTGTAAGATTGTCACCTAAACTATCGTGTGATCGAAAATTTCCGATAAGCCTAAAAACCGTGCCGATTTCAACTTCTGTCGATAATATCGCTCATCCCTATCAATTAGGATTACCAAAGTTATGTATATTTGCCAAATGCCAGAAAAATTAGAGATTTTTTAAGGCATTTTTATTACTTTCTGCAAAGTCAAAAGTTTACATACATTTCATTAGAATTTGGTAGCATTGCCCTTAAACTGTATGACTTGGGTCAAACATTTTGGATATCCTTCCACAAGCTTCTCACAACAGTTGGTAGGAATTTTGGCCCATTTCTCCTGACAGAACTGGCCATGTTTGTAGGTCGCCTTGCTAGCACCTGCCTTTTTAGCTTTACCTATAAATTTTCAATAGGATTGAGAGGGGGCTTTGTGATGGCCACTCCAAAACATTGACTTTGCTATCCTTAAGCCACTTTCTAACAAGTTTGGCAGTATGCTTCGGGTCATTGCCATATGGAAGACCAACTCCCGCCCATGCTTTAACTTCCTGGCTAATATGTTGCTATGTTGCTTCAGTATTGCCACATAATCTTCTTTCCTCATGATGCCATCTATTTTGTGACGTGCACCAGTCCCTCCTGAAGCTAAACAACCCCACAACATCATGCTGCCACCACTGTGTTTCACAGTTGGGATTGTGTTCTTAGGATTCCAAGCTTCTCTCTTTTTCCTCCAAATGTAACCATCATTATGGCCAAACAATTAAATTTTAGTTTCATCAGACTACAGGACATGTCTCCAGAAATGTAGGTCTTTTTTCCTGTGTGCATTTGCAAACTTTAATCTGGCTCTTATATGTTTCTTAATGGCTTCATCCTGGCAGAGTGGGCTTTCAATCTATGTTGATACAATACTTGTTCCACTGTGGATAATGATACAATCTTACCAGCTTCCGCTAGCATCTTCACAAAGTCTTTTGCTTTTGTTCTTGGGTTGATATGCACATGTTAGACCAAAGCATGTTCATCTCTGAGAGACAGAACCCATCTCAGTTCTGAGTGGTATGATGGTTGGACATTCCCATATTGTTTGTACTTGCGTATAATTGTTTGTACAGATGAACCGTCACCTTCAGATATCTGGAAATTGCACCCAAGGATGGACTTATGCTAGTCCACAATTATCTTACTGATATCTTGGCTGATTTCTATAGACTTTCCCATGATTTTGCACACAGAAGCAGTGTGTTTCTAGTCTGCAATAAAATACATCCACAGGGGTGTCTCTAATTAACTCAGATTTTGCCAATGAACAGAAGCTTACGAAGACATGACATCATCATATGGGCTGCCCCAAATTCTTTAAAGGCATAGTACTCCTAAGGTTTATTCTGATTTCATGTCAGATAGTTAGAAAAACATGCATATGTGTCTTTTTATATAGTGTATGTAAACTTCTGGTTTCAACTGTAAATGAATAGTATAAAGGCATGCATAAAACCTACATACCGTATATGCTCGAGTATAAGCCGAGTTTTTCAGCACAAAAAATGTGCTGAAAAATCCCCCCTCGGCTTATACTCGAGTCACTGTAGGCACTCAGGCGCTGCGATGGCCCGAGTGCTGACAGGGACGCTTCATTTATATGCGACTCCTCAGGGAGCGCATATAACTGAAGGCCGAGTGAGCGCACAGTGTCCGGGTGCTGCGCTGGCCCGGGCACTGTCCGCGATCCCTTCACCTACATGCGACTCCTCCGGAGCGCATATAGGTGAAGGGATACCACTGCGGGGCACAGAGCGAGCGCTCCGTGCTCCGCAGTGGCCTCCGGGCGGCCGCAGACTCCCGGCTGTCCGGAGTTTTCGGCACAGGCAGCGTGTGTCATCACGTTGCGTGCGCGGCCTGATGACGTCACCCGCCTGTGCCGAGAAGAACCGAGGACAGGGCGTGGGAGGCGGACAGCGAGGAGGCGGAGCGGCAAGGGAGACGGAGCAGCGGGGAGTCAGGTAAGTGATTGTTTTTTTATTTTTTTAAACTGCCTATACCTGCCTACAGCTGCCTATACCTGCCTACAGCCGGCCCTATACCTGCCCTATACCTGCCCTCAGCTGCCTATACCTGCCCTATACCAGCCAACAGCTGCCTATACCTGCCTACAGCCGGCCCTATACCTGCCTACAGCTGCCTATACCTGCCCGTTATCTGCCTACAGCTGCCTATACCTGCCAACAGCTGGCCCTATACATGCCTACAGCGGCCAATAACTTCCATATACCGGACTACAGCTGCCTATAACTGCCCTATACCTGCCTACAGCCGGCCATATAACTGCCCTATACCTGCCCTATTCCTGCCTACAGCCGGCCCTATACCTGACCTATACCTGCCTACAGCTGCCTATACCTGCCCTATACTTGCCTATACCTGCCTACAGCCTGCCCTATACCTGCGTATGGGGCCATATACCTGCCTATTACCTGCGTATGGGGCCATATACCTGCCTATAATCTGCTTATGGGGGACATATACCTGCCTATACCTGCATATAGGGCCATATATCTGCCTATAATTGCCTATGGGGGACATTAAACTGCCTATGTAATTTTATTGGTATCCATTTTTATTTTTAAAATTTACCAGTAGCCGCTGCATTTTTTACCCTAGGCTTATACTCGAGTCAATAAGTTTTCCCGTTTTTTGGGGCAAAAGTAGGTGCCTCGGCTTATACTCGGGTCGGCTTATACTCGAGTATATACGGTATTTATTGATTGCCAACCTTTTCATTTAAATATCCAGAAGTGTCATGGTAGTGGGCAGACAATGCTATGCCTTTGCAGTTTTCTTTGCTGGCAGGACATTTCTCGAAAGGGACCCATATGCCCTAAATAGTGGCGCTGCTAGCTGAACAATAAGCTCTGTTTTGACCTGTATCCATGTCCTAAGTCTGATTTATTTTGCATTGGAGATTCTGTTAGGAGACTCCATTGTAGATTCCATCAAAAAATTAGACAAAATACTGCAACTTGCAGTGCTATCTGGCTATTCCAATGGCAGATTGCATGATGGAAACTGAATAAACTCCATCATAGTCATTGGGGTCAACTGGGATTTGTTTGTATCCATCAAGAAACAAATTAGGCACCCATGTTATTTTCAGCTCTCTGTTCCTATGATGGAGCATAAAACGGAAAAAAACAGTGTAGATGTGAACCTGGCTTTAAAGGGGTTTTCTCACCATGCTATTTTACTGAGTCACAAGCAGATTTTCATCTACTCTGTCTTTATAGGCTGTGGGTGCTTCTATAGCAGTGATTAGCTTATTTAGCTTCAGGGACATTCCAAAGGACAGACGAGGTGAGCGCCACAGCGATACACACTGGTGCCCGCTGCTCCCACCCAGCAATTACTATCTGTTTCTGCATGGCTGTTTTAAAACAGTCGCACAGAGTTAGCAACTGCACACACACTGTGCAGCTGTTGTACAGGGAGAGGGCAGGGAGTTTGTTACCGTCCTTGCCTTCTCGATTGTATATACAGCATGTATATACACATCAGCATTGCAGAATCACAACCCATGCAACGTTGGGTATCCTAAGCCAGAAGTCTAGGTTTTCAGCCCAAGAGATCCCGAGAGTAGTGTACCGGCTTAAGTGGCGTGATGACGTCACACCGCTTACCCTGTTCACCAGTTCCCGGAGCTAGCGACTCGGACCATGGAGAGGTGAGTAGCTTTTTTATTTTATTTTTCTACATACAGGGACAAATTATTCTACCTACAGGGGTCAAATTATTCTTCCTACAGGTGGCAAATTATTCTACCTACTAGGGGTAAATTATTCTACCTACTGGGGCAAATTATTCTACCTACAGGGAAAAAATTATTCTACCTAATGGGAGCAAATTATTCTACTTAATGGGCCAAATTATTCTACCTTCAGGGGCAAATTATTCTACCTACTGGGAGCAAATTATTCTACCTACAAGGAGCAAATAATGCTACCTACTGGGAGCAAATTATTCTACCTACAGAAGGCAAATTATTCTAATCAAAGGGGGTATATAATTCTACCTACATGAGGCAAATATTATAATATTACATTATATAATATTATGATGGTTTATATGCAGTGAGGGTATAGTGGTATTATTCAGTCAGTATGTGGTGGTGATATGTGGTCATGGTGTGGCAATATTATTTGGTCATTTTGTGGTGGTGATTATAAGTGGTCTTAGTGATATTATTGATAACATTAGCCATGGGATTCTGGCTTTGTGTAGCAATGTATTTGGCAATTGTCTAACTATTATTTTACATAGAACATTGTGTTATAGCTGTTTGTATATTAGGGCAATGATGTGCAACATGTAAAGGGTGGGGGTAGGGGGTTCTTCACCCTGCCCTGAGCTCAATTTCGCCTAGGAACAGCCCTGTTTAGCTTCCCTATAACTAGCTGAGACATTATAAAGACATATGTGCAGGAGATTTCATTTTCAGTAAACAAAGCTCCAGGTGCTTTAAGCAGCAAAATTAATTGCTTATCTGTAAACAAAAGCTAATCTTGTAAGAGATAGAGAGTCTTCTCTGCAGTGAGCTCCATTCCATGATGACATCACTTCCTGCTCTCTGTCTAATCAGGAATCGAAATATGGGCGTAACCAGAGAAACCTGTGCGCACTCAGAGCAGAAAAAATCTCTCTTTTATTGGAAACAGTCGCCAATTACTGTGCATATGCCTACCATGGAAGTATGTAGTCTGTTTCTATTCACTCGGCTATATTAAGATGATGGATAATTAATGAAAAAAAATAAAATGAGTAATAAGAAAAAATTTGATCAAAACATTGTAGTACTGAGTTGCTGTTAAAGGTATTTGTACTTTTTGCATTACTATTCAACCTTGTTTAAACCCTGGCTGAAAACAACTGTAACAAAGCCTGACAATCTAGGTATAAACTGAGCTAGCAGTTTTCTAGCCAGATCTAGAAATGCATAGTATGCAATCTGGGGGTGTAAGAAGCATGGACTTTCGGGGATTCAATTTTTGCCTAACTTGGTCTGTCCCTTTATGTTACGGCCTAGGTATTATATGTTTTATATTTAATCTAAATTGCCTTAAGTTCTACTAGACACATGTGAATTGGATATTTTATTATGCATAATTCATTAAGATCAATCTTTTCTAACTGTTAGGGAATTGCCTGTTAAACTATTCCCCAGAGTGGAATAGCCATGCAAGCAATTCCCAAAAACTGGCAAAAAAATGGCAGAACAACCAGAACCCACTATAAACAGTTGTTTGCAATTCAACACCCTCTAGGTTGCAGAATCTAAGGGTCAGTCCATCCAGTCCACACGGCAAGGCTTTTGGTCGGATTTCCAGACAGTTTTCGGATTTGAAAACCGCCTGAAAACCGACATCAACCATCCCCATAGACTTTAACAGAAAATCCGTTCAGTAGTCCACACTGAACAGACTTTCTGCCAGAAGTTTTTTACACCGTCGGCGTTCTGAAAAACTTTTAATGTGCGCAGTGGTTGCATTTGAACGATTTATAAGGACGATGATTCCTTAAACCGCGGACAGAACCGTCCCCCAAAACTTTCCAAAAGACAACGAAATACTGGATGGATTTTGAAGACTGAATCTGACAGGTATTTTTTTTACTGTCATGTAAACGCACCCTAAAGCTCCCTCTAGTTCTTCACTGGAACCCACCGCAGAACAGGATGAACTTGGCTTCTTGAGACCCAGGTTGCCGCACCAGAGGAGTGTTAGAAGGCATGAAAGCTTCAAAGGAACAGTGACTAATTTCTGACAGTAGAAGTCCCAAGCAACAAAGACATTCTAATGAGGGAAGCTAGGTTATTGAATAAAAGAAAAAAGGTTGTTTTTGAGGCACTCCTGGTGATAGTATAGAGTGTGCGCCCACTCCATCACTTTTCTTGTATAAAATAAAAAAGTGTATTATTTTAATGACTTTCATTACTATATTGTTCATAGTAAGTCAGGTGTTTCTGTTGCAAGTTGAAATTGCTGTAGGTCATCTAACCACCAGCCAGCAATGGAGCAGAAGCAGGTAGAAACATCTACATCTGAACAGAAAGAGAGAAAGAGGGAAGGAATAGTCAAGAATAGTCACAGAAACAGTAGTAAAGAAGAGAGAATAGTGAATGGAGACCATCAGTAAGGAAAGAAACAGTGTGACAGTCAAAACTAGCCAATCACTTGGAAAAGCCAGTTTCAGATACTATTGGGCCTAGTGAAGTGCTGACAGGTGGCTCCTGCTTGGCTGTAATGCAATTGCTGCAGACTGGACAGAGACAATCACCAAGAAGTGTGAGAAGAGAATATAATCCTCCATATGAAGTAATCTCTCTTAAGTGATGACCAGTGACGGAACTACCACCATAGCCCAGCCAGCTAGCACTTTATTTTTACTACCGGCAGGGCCCTGTCATAAGATGTGTTGCATCACTAGTGGGCAGCAATGCTACACAGGGCTGCAAAAAGTATAGTGAAAGAGCTGCTCCCTTAGCATCTCCCCTTCTCCCTCCAGAACACTGACATGAATGAATTACAAAAGCCTCATGCTGCTCAGTGTCTGTGTATAGAGGTCGGGATGAGGAGGAGGGGGAGCAGAACACGACAGGAAGCTCCTGCTATGGTGCCACCCCCTATATCTTCTCAAGGCTTCTGGACTCCCTGAACTGCAAGAGTGAGCAAGCTGCACTGCATACAAGTAAGTATATGTGTAAGTGGATGTGACTATATGTATATATGTGTGTTTAGGTGTCTGCAATATGTGTGTATAGTATATCTGTGTGTGTATGTAGATGTGTGATGTTTGTATGTATTGTGGCAGAGAAACCTTAGATGGTCACATGGTTCTGTCACTTGGTGACTTACAGCAGGTCATCTGCTAGAAACATGTCACTAAGGGCCTAGTCTCGGTGGGGGAAGCCAGCAGTCGTCAGTCAGCAACACTAGGTTGCTGACTTTTGTATGTAGTATGGCTGATACCCAGCCACTATAGGATGGCTTTTTCGGGAATGGCTGCAGTGTGGGTGGGAGGTCATTCCCACGTTCCAAGTCCAGGTTTTGCCAGACCTATAAAAGACTGGTCCTACAGGAAGACAGGGGGTGTGGTCTGCAAGCTAGCAGTGAAGCTGGAGAGAGGCTCTAGCTTAAGAGAAGCCGGAAACCAGTAGGAGACTGGGTAAAGTGGGAAAGCTTGTTGTGGGTCTGGAACGAGAGGTTTAGACCACTGTTAGACAGGAACTATAGTTATGTTTAGTTAGTGGCTAGACAGCCAGGGTTTTGTTTATGGTTTTGTTTCTGATTGCTGTATCCTATGCCTGAATAAAGCTGGCTGAGGCCAGTTTTAAAAATACAGCATTTGTCAGTGTGCCAATAATTTGCTTACCAGAAAGTTAAAGACCCCTGAGACTGTCCAAGATGGCAGCTGGACAAGTGTGAGATTTTACAGTATGTAGTATCTATTGAAGTGACCAGTATTCAGTGTATGGTAAAAAATCTGTTGTATAAACAATCAAAGAATCGCAGTCCACTAATATCAGAAATATCAGTACATGTCCGGCATGTGAGTGATGTTTGCGGGATGTGTCTGGTCTGTGAGTGGTGTATGCACGTGTGACTGGTGTATGTGGATGTGTCTTTCGTATGATTGGTGTATACAGGATGTACCTGGCATGTGATTGGTATATGCAGGATGTGTCTCACGTGTGATTGGTGTATGCGGGATGTGTCTAGTGTGTGAGTGGTGTATGCGGGATGTGTGCAGCGTATGAATGGTGTATGCGGGATGTGTGAATGGTGTATGCGGGATGTGTGAATGGTGTATGCGGGATGTGTGCGGTGTGTGAGTGGTGTATGCGGGATGTGTGCGGTGTGTGAGTAATGTATTTGGGATGTGTCTGGCATGTGACTGGTGTATTCGGGATGTGTCTGGCGTGTGAGTGATATATGTGGGATGTGTCTGATGTATGAGTGGTGTATGTGGGATCTTTCTGGTGTATGAGTGGTGTATGCAGGATTTGTCATTCCTGACGGAACATGCAATGGAGATACATGAGATACATTAATTATTTTTTTTATAAGCAGGGGTGAGGGAGGCCCCATTGAAAAGTTTGCTATGGGGCCTAGCCATTTCTAGTTAAGTCCCTTGTGATGATTATATAACCTGTAACTGGACATCCTAAGCATTGACCTATGAGTAAAGACTGTCAAGACCCCAATGTAATGTTGTCTTTGTGGTCCTTCTCCACCAGCTGCACTACAACTCCCAGCACACCAGCACACCACAGTTAGGTCCATTTTACCATCATCACATGTTTTAGAATCATATAATTAACATATCTAGTTAAGGCAAAGAAAAAATATACACATTACAGACATCTCTGTCATAATCATTGTTTTTAATAACTCGTGATTGTGATCAAGTAACTCAGATATTTCTCATGTATCAAACGCTGGGATTTTTAGCCCCAGGCAACCACAGAATTGAATATTGACTAAAACTATATTTATATTTGGTATGCCTAGGTTGGTGAATTTCTACTCTGAAACATGGTGATCATAATTTTGAGCTTATTTCTTGCAAAAGTGTCCTCTGCAACTAAATACCCCTTCTTTACAGACCTAAGAAGGAGGCGAGACTGTGGGGATCTTACTGTCCTTTAAGAATTTGGGGACAGAAAACACAAGGGGTCAGACCTCACAGATACAACCAGTATTGTAAGGTTTGTCCATTTTCTTCAAGCTGTGCTTCTAAGCCAGATTCCTCACAAATCCAGTCAGTAGAAGTCTGTTTTTTATTTGATTCCTTTTCTTTTTGTAACCATCTCTGCAAATTTCATGTATATCTTGATATTTATTAACTATCTGTATACCTATTTCCTAAAGGAAATTTATCTTGCAGAGGAGACTAGAAATAAGCTCAGGTTGCAGCTGCCTATAGAGGTCTTTTGAGAGAGGAGCAGGAGGAGAAGCAGAGATATACAAAGTGCTGGTTTTACGCTGTGTTTTGTCTCACCTTATTGCTGGTTTCACAGCTACACTGCTCCTTACTACTGTTGTTTGTGCATTTTAGAGTTTTCTGCTTTCACCTTCAGGTTCCCCTTTCCATAAATTTCTATGTTCAGCTGCTTCTCATATTCACCCTTTAACTCCTGTACAGAGATCAGGACTTTATTACAGGACATTCCCAGGTTATTACCCTCAGAAAGGATAGCCTCTAATAGCAACATTTAACCAATCCAATCACAGTACCACATCGGTAAAAGCAGTAGGTAAGTCCATAAGTTTAGCAGCTGCAGTAGAAGGCAAGTTGAAAAATGACAATGATTAATAAGTAAACCAATATATAAAGTTAACAAATATGATAAAGGGTCTTCAAATAAAAATAAACCATTGTAGATCATTATTTCATATTTTTTTACTGGTGCTACCTATTCAACAACTGTTTTTTAGTCTTATCTAACAGTATAAAACAAAAACAAAGAGAAGATTTTCATTTTATAGGTTCTATTTCTAAACATTACATTGCGTAATTATTTTTATTTTCATAATGTGCTAATTATATGGGATTATTGGTTAATGTGGGATGGATAATTTTGTTAATTTTTGACATCTATACAGTACTTTGTCTTATATGTCAATTATCTAAAATAATGTTATACTGTAATTATAATTCAATGAAGACTTTGACTAGGTTAACACTTTGTGATAATGAATAATCAGAATTCTAATGATTTTAAAGGTTAATATGGTTAATATGTAAGGCTGGAGGCAGGAAGATGCAATTTATCTTTCTGCTGACAGATGGCACTAGAACTGTTACATTGGAAGCCAGGTATGTGGATTCTCTGGGCCACTGTGAGCAAGAGAGTAGCAGACAACGCCAGGGAGTGGTCTTCACCGTGGCCCACCACAAGGCTGGATGGACTTAGCTGCGGGGAACCCCCAGGTCGCTACCCCTGAAGTGGCTTCTCACAGTGACAGCTGAAGTGCTGGAAATAGAACAGCAGTACAGGCAGAGGTGACAGGTCAAGGCAGGTGCAATTGTAGACTTTAGCAGAGTCCCAGACGGTTAGCAGACTATCGTAATGGCAGGTTTCAGCAGTATGGGTATACGTAGTTAACTCTGGAACCAGGACATCAGTAAGGCAGGTAACAGGAACCAGGACAGCAAACAGAGGTCATGATCAAAGTGGGAACATCAACATACTGATCCAGCGCAGAGGCAGGTAGTTCCTTAAGTCCCAGGTGGTCAAGGGTCATTTGCAAGTAATTAGGGTACTGTCTGCTTATAATTTGGTGAGAGGTGGTCAGCTGGGGGAGAGGTTGGTGGGATTGCTCCAGATGGGCAGCATTGAGGCAGCGTTAGTGTCACTGCTGGCCCCAATGGATAATCTCACCCATTCTCCAATCCAATGCCAGAGCATGCTGCTGTAACCACGGGAGACCCAGGAAAACTGTAGAATAGGAACAAGGCAGAACATAGAACAAGATCTTCTCCTTGTCGGACCTCCCAAACTGAAGAGACAGAGGCTTGATATGGAACAGGACAGGTTATTTCAGAATCTACCTGTTGATGGAGGAGAAATGCATAGGCTTTTCTAGACAGAAAACGGGCAGGCAGTATTAGTAAACCAGAGATGGATGAATCACGTTCTCAGTGGAATCAGAGTTGGGAATGGTAGGGAGAGTGATCGGTATGGTCACATGAGGAACAAAAAAGTCTTCCCTCAGGGTTGCCACATCTACGAGGCCTAGGCATGGGGGGTTCCAGGACGCAGTACGGCAGGAAATTCTTGGCACTGCCACAGTACAGACACAAGTTCAGACTGTGCCAGCGATTGCATTCCTCCTGTGTTAGATAAACAATGTCCACCTGCATAGGTTCATCTGGAGGAAATGTGGGTGCTGGGTGAGGGAAACCCGGAAAAAACGATGCAAGAAGAGGCCAGAAGGACACTTTCTGCTGGTGAAGCTTCAACTCTCTCTCTGAAAAATGGATATCAATCCTGGTATCTAGAGCTATGAGGTCATTGAGGTTAGATGGAAGGTCACGACCAGCCAGCTTGTCCTTGAGGGCAAGGCCCCCCCTGAAGGGTAGGACCGGGGCCTCATTATTCCAGGCAATCTCAGAGGCTAATGTGCGGAACTGAAGGGCATACTGGCCCACCGTGGAATTGCCTTGTCTGAACTGGAGAAAAGAAGAAGTAGCAGAGGTGTTGCATCCAGGCTCTTCAAAAACTTTATGGAAGCCCCACAGAAGATCCACTGTCAGAGGGTCCGCTTGCTACCAGAGGGGTGAAACCCAGGCCAAGGCTTCACCTGTGAGCAGGCTGATGATGAAAACCACCTTGGCTCAATCAAATGGGAACTAGTGTGCCAGGACCTCAAAGTGGATGGTGCACTGATTAATAAATCTGCGATATGTCTTGGGATTACCGTGGTAACTGGGAGGCAGAGGCAGTTGTAGGCTGGTATTGGCAATGACCACATAAGGCGGAGCTATCACAGGTGCTGGTTCAGATATAGCCACAGCAAGACATGCAGACGGTGACAGCCAAAGTGCTGGACATAGAACAGTAGTACAGGCAGAGGTGATAGGTCATGGCAGGTGCAATCGTAGACTGTAGCAAAGTCCGAGATGGGTTGCAGACTGGTGTAGCATCAGGTATCATCAGAACAAGTAAACATAGGGGACTCTGGACCCAGGACGTCAGTAATGCAGGTAACAGAATCCAAAGAGAGGTCAGGATCCATGTGGGAACATCTAAAAACTGACCCAGAGCAGAGACAGGAAGTTCCTTAAGTACCAGGTGGTCAAAGGTCATTGGCCAAGTTATTAAGATACTGTCTTTTTAAATTCCAGTGAGTCAGTTTCCACGTGACCTATGGTGAGCATGTGCTTGTGCAGGACGCTGGCAGGAGTGAGGAACGGAGCAGGAGTGAGGACAGGGGCACATGCAGAGACAGGTTTAGACGGGAACGCAGAAGAGACACAGCCATGTCGATGGTCCAAAGCGGAGACTGCAGCATGAACTGTAACAAGAACTTTGGGGGAAAGTATAGAAAAAGGGTAAAACCAAGAAGTTGCAGGGGAGAAGTCAGTTCAGGCATGTCTGAGAAAACATTATTGGAGAAGAGTAACAAGGTCGTCCATTAGAAAGAGATCGAATGTCCTTGTGAAAGCTGCCCCTTTAAGCAGGCCAGTATTTCCCATTCTCGGGAGTATCTTGAGTACAGTTAGACATACAGAGACTACAAATGGATGGAAAGGAAGTTCTATCCTACAGGCGTGCTGCCGAAGACTATGTCACACTAGAGAGAGACCCAGAGGCTGTTTTGTAGGGACAGCATCTTAGGCGCATTACAAAGTGCTGCATTCGCCGCATAATGCGCCTAAACCTGTCAGAGACTCTCTAATAATCAACTGCCTTTGCCATAATCTAACTAAAACTGTTAAAGTAACCCTAGTTATATTACTGTGCAGTGCAAACTCACTGGTATTAAACAAGCATGGTAGTATCATAGCACTTTTTACTGCTTTGACAACACTCACAGTGTGAAGGCTTATGTATTTTTGAACTATTGTTAATCATTTCTTAATTTACCATAACAGTTGGGCATTGATTGTAATGTCATTTTGTAGCTGAATTTTTTTCACATGGCAAGAAAACAACTGAGGTTAAAAGCTGATTTCCTTGAAGAGGAGGAAGAGGAAGAAGAGGAAGAGATAGAAGAAGAGCAGGGAAGAAGAAGATCGAAGAGGGGCGTGGCTTGGACGCTGACTGAGATGGCCGCGTGAGTGTGTAGCTCCGGAGGATCGCTGTAGTGTACGGGGGCAATCCTACAACATCCTGGCACGGAGACCACAGAAACAGCCTCTCTACTCACCAGAGACCCGGGAGAGAGGTCTGGAGCGACAGCCGTCCATATTTCAATACTTTCCGCCGCGATCGGAGGGCCTGGAAGGCTTGCGGCCTAAACCGGAAGTCACCGCAATCCCTCATGGAGTGGAGATGGGCCTGCAAGAACGCCAGGCGCCATGCCGAGCCGAACAGAACGCAGTGGAGGCGGTGGGACTTTCCTCTCTCCCCCAGAGAGGTCGCTGGCAGCAGCGGAGAGCAGTCCGACATCGGGCGCGAACAAGGAGCGCAGTGAGTAGGAGCTCCGACGGTAGGGCCTGGCAGTGCCGTTCCGCGTCACCAATAGGAGATAGGCCGGGAGCAGGCGCCGGGCACAGGACTCAGGCCTACCACGCAGCACCAGGGTACGCTGAGCAGCTGATTCTTCCTGGGGGTACCGTGGATGACTCCTTGGACCCCGCGGCTCTAGCTGAGGACACTGGGGTGCTCTGCCCAACATCAGAGAGCACTGAACCCATAGACCTGGGGACTGAGTTACTTGGCGGCAGTACTCCTGAATGCCCTATACACTGGGATACTTGCTGGAGGGGGGGGTGTCTGCCCTGACAGGTCTGCAGGAGTTAGTTCAGCACGTGGAAACATCTACCCCGTGCCATAGATTGGACCAAAGTAGTCGCACTGCAGGCTGGCATACTCGTGCTTTGGGGAGCCCTATATACAGATCAGAACAGCCTATTGACATTCCTGCATCTCTCCACCCAACCGTTTTGCAATGTCATCTAAGGGGCAAAAAATTTAAGGGGATACTCTGTCAGACGTTTTTACTGTTACCAAAGTAGGTGTGGAGCGAAAAATTCCCTTTAGATAATCCCACTGCAAGGGACATCTACAATGACTGAGGGATACTTTACCATTACATAATCAGAGCTTACCCTTTGACGCCACTTCGGACTGGCAATCGCTCCTTAGAGATCTTCCTACTAGGAATGAGCTAAAGAGTCTTATAACAGATGTCAAGGAAGCTTTCAGAGCGGAATCTGCTGTGGATGGAAATAAAGCATATTGGAGAGAGAGTTGATTCCATTGAATCTCCCCATGATCACACCAGGCAATAGTCTCGCCCATTGCAAACGGCTGTTTTCCACTCAAGCTAAGCTCTTGCGGGAGACCAATCGCAAAATAGAGGACTTAGACAAAAAGAGGGGGGAGGAATAACCTCAGAGTAATGGGGGTCCCTGAAACTGCAAGAGAAGAAAATGTGTTTCAAGTCCTAGAGGAAATCTTCGGGACTGTTCTGGGTGACTCCGGCCCGACTACTATAAAAATGGATAGAGCTCATAGGGCTCTCAAACCCAAGCGGTCTGTCTCATACCCACGTGATATTATCTGCTGCATCCATGATTTCCAACTCAAGGAAGAGATTATGATGAAAGCAAAGCTTCAGAGTTCTATTCAATATAAGGGCACAACCATACAAATATTTCCTGATCTATCATGGATAACCTTACAGAAACGTAGACATCTCAGACCCCTCTTTTGACATCCTGAAGGAACACTCTATTCCGTACCGGGGGGGTTTCCCCTTCACCCTACACGCCACGAAAATGGACGCTCTGCAGCTCTCCCGCACCTTTGACGATCTCCCATGTTTCTATTCCACTTGGAGATTTTTGTCGCCTAAACTCACTGATTGGGAGGTGGGGTCCCCATCTCCTGCTCCTCTGCCTGAAAGGCAAAAAGCCAATCTAAGAAGAGAAGAAACTCCCCCCGCGGGACCCCAGGGAGACCCTAGGGGACGTACCCTAAACCGCCGGACACTTGAGCTGTAGAGGGCTGAGGGGAATAAATAACCCCTTTAGACCCCCACTTTTCTGTCCCTATTCCTCTGTCATGAGCACTAATAGTTCCATTGGATATACGCTTGCTAAAAGAGCAGGAATTGCCATTCCGTGGGATCTTGTAAAGAAACATAAACCAAACAGCGCCTAGATTCCCACGGATCCATCCAACGCTGATAAGGAGGGCAATCCCTACGGTTATATATATATTTATATTTATATTTGAAATCTGGACACTTGGTCTAGTAGTTAGAGGTGGCTCACACATATGGTCCCTGTTCTGGTTACTTAAGTGTGAACTTTTTGCATATTGGTATATGTTTACATACTTTTTTTTTTTTCTTTCTTCTGCTGATAGGATTGCCCTCCTTATCAGCGTTGGATGGATCCGTGGGAATCTAGGCGCTGTTTGGTTTATGTTGTCTCTTACAAGATCCCACGGATGCATTCCTGCTCTTTTAAGCAGCGTATATCCATGGACCTATTAGTGCTCATTATCTTGTCATCTGGTCCGTCCTGTCTGATACCCCTGAGGTGTCTACTTGTAATTATAGTGCTCCCGCTTGTCTCTGACTGGGGGACCACTAGTATCTCCCCTTGGTAATTTGTATAGTATTCACCTCGCCAAGACTGATACGCCTTGGTATTAGTTAGAATTTTTTCTATGATATTTCTTGTATGTAATGGTCTTGTGTACCCCATTTGTCCTCCTTATGTCTCCATCTGTCCTTTGATACTTGATTGGGATCAGCAGTGGTACAATGTTGTTTTGCAGCTACCAAATGGGATTCCAATGATTAAGTTATATTCTATAACGTCAAGGGCCTCAACTCTAATGTGAAGAGGAAGCTTCAAAATGGGGGGTCTCAGAGCCAACAAAAACCCGACGTGGTATTTGTACAAGAGACCACTTCAATACTTCTTGGAAACATTTGTACCCACTAATCCTATGTAGCATCTCAAGATAGGAAAAAGCGGGGGGGGGCAATATTACTCTCAAGCACATGTCCTATATCGATAATAAACTCCATAGCGGATCCAGGGGGACGTTATTTAATACTTGAAGGGACCCTGGGCGGATCCCCTATCCTGTTTTGCAATTTATATACTCCCCATGTAGTTCAGCTGACTTTTCTGAGGCGACTATTGACTAAGCTATCACGTTTCCCTCCATCGGCAGTAGTTGTTGGGGGGGGACTTTAATTTAGTCTTTTCGGACACTTATGACAAATTATAACTAAGATCCTCAGTAACTGGGGCGGCACAACAGGCGATCTTGAGGGGATTTAGACAATTAATTCGTAAATTTGGTATGTTTGACTTATGGAGGATTGCTCACACGACAGAAAAGGTTTTTACTTTTTTTTTTCCAATCCACACCCAGTCCCACTCCAGAATTGACTATGTTTTTGGAAATATCTTAGCTTAAGGATGATGGAGTCGGCAGATATCGGGGCAATAACTTGGACAGACCATGCCCGTTAGTGTGAAGTTTCAATGTGCGAAACTCTCTGCTCGGGTCTGTCATTGGAGGCTCAATGAGTCCCTACTTAGGAACCAGATACATAGGGAGGAGCTGAGACGCCACCTCATAGAATACTTTGAGATCAATGGGGGTTCTGTCTCGTCCCCGACAATACTATGGGAGGCGCATAAAGCCGTATTTCGGGGCAAATGCATAGAACTGGGCACCCGACTAAAAAAAGACCGTCAAAAAATGTTTACTGAGTATAGCACAGAACTTCGGGGGCTGGAGAGGGATCTGGGGGAGCGCCCGGGAAAATCCACTCTTAGGCGCATAGTGTATTTGAGAGCCAAACTATAGAGCATAGCAATGTGCAGAGCGGAAAAGGCGTTAGCTTTCTCTAAGCAGAAATACTACGAAAGAGCTAATATAGCCCACACTCTCTTGGCCAAAATGCTGCGGGATGACAGAGCACGCCTTAGTCCGCATGCCTTACGTAATAATGCAGGTGTGCCGATTTATGACCCTAAGTCTAAAGCAGACATATTTCACGAATATTTTACTAACCTCTATAATATCCCGAGTACTTTGCCCAATGAGGATGTTGATCGTAATAGGGCACTTTCAGAGTTTTTGACCGCATGCGGTCTACCACGCCTTTCATCAGAAGCCTTAAACTCCCTGAATGCAGTGATAACGGGGGAAGAGATATCAGACGCTGTCGGGAATCTCCCCTCTGGAAAGGCGCCAGGCCCGGATGGGCTCACATATCTTTATTATCAGGTTTTCCAACCTCAGCTACTCCCAAATTTGATAACGCTGTATAACTCCTTTTTAGAGGGCACCACAACCCCCGAGTCGATGCTGCATTCGTACATTACTTTGATACCGAAACCGGGAGGGGACCCCCTGAAGTGCGGTAGTTATAGGCCCATTGCATTATTGAATGCTGATATGAAAATCTTTACAAAACTTTTGGCAAATAGACTTTCTATTCACATGCCACATTTGGTTCATAAGGATCAGGTGGGATTCATCCCGTACTGACAGGGTGCAGACAACACTAGAAGAACCATTGACCTTATTGACATTGTGAATAGGAGGGAGGATCACATGCTCTTGTTAAGCCTTGATGCGGAAAAGGCATTTGATCGCCTAAACTGGTCCTTCATGTTCCATACTTTGCGAGCTTATGGGATCAGGGGCTCCTTTATTACCGCACTCCAGTGGCTCTATTCTAAATCATCGGCCTCCATTAGATTACCCTACGCTTTATCATCCAAAATAACTATTAGTAATGGAACTAGGCAAGGCTGCCCTCTTTCCCCACTTTTGTTTGCCCTCTGTATTGAGCCCTTTGCTGCGGCGGTTAGATTAACGTCCGATATTAAGGGGGTCTTGGTAGAAGGAAGGGAATTCAAAATTTCGTTATATGCGGATGATATATTGTTAACGCTTACTGACCCAATCACAACTTTACCTAATCTTCATTCCCTGTTAAATAGATTTAGTACTCTATCGGGTTGTAAAATAAATACGGCAAAAACAGAAGCATTGCCTATTGGCATTCCGAGACCCCTGGTTGATCATCTCAAGGTAAATTATAATTATCGTTGGAAGGAGGATGCACTCAAATACCTGGGGATTTTTCTGACCCCGGAATACTCTTCCCTGTATAGACATAATTATCCGAAATTACTTACAGAGATAAAACAACTACTGGACCGGTGGAATAAACTGGCTTTATCCCTGTTCGGTCGTATTGCAGCCATTAAGATGTCGGTTTTACCAAAATTAATGTATTTGTTTGAGACGCTCCCAGTCCCGGTCCCACCGGCAACCTTAAGATCACTACAAGCAGACCTCATTCATTTCATATGGGCTCGTAGGAGACACAGGATCTCTAGAAGTGTGTTGATGGCCGGGAAAAAGCACGGTGGGCTCTCGGTTCCAGTCGATACTAAATATTATTGGGCGGCACAGTTGAGGGTCATCCCGGCTTGGTCACAATTATATGCATATACTAGATGGATGGAGCTTGAGAAATTGTGGATGGCGCCTGTCCACCCGAATTCTTTGCTCTGGGCAACTACTAAGACTAAAATAGAAACCCCATTGTTGCATTCCATGTCTCTTACGAGGACTATTTGGCAGAAATGTTATGGTAGGTTTGGGTTGTGCTCTAAGGCGTCTCCCATGACCTCTTTTCTGTTTCATCCGCGGTTAGGATACGATGGCGACCATGGTATCAGAGCCAACTGTTTCGCTTTGCTGACATAGTGGACCCACGTACTTTAAAAATAAAACCATTCCAGGAGCTACAAGCTCAGTTTGGATTACCGTCCTCAGGCCTCTTCTCATATTTGCAGATAAAACACTATATGGGTTCGGTGCTGGGAGTGGATGGGGTTTCCAAGCCTTCTATTTTTGAACAGATTTGCCGGGCAGGTACCTCCACTAGGGGGCTGATCTCTGCCATATATCAAATACTGATATCTCCCAGCCAGGAGTCACCGGCACCGCACGCATATATGTCCAAGTGGGAAAGGTTCTTAGGAATGTCCCTGTCGCAAGAGGAATGGCAAAGCATTTGGTGTCAAGCCTCTAGATCCTCTGTCGTCATACAGAATAAGGAGAACCAATTTAAACTATTGATGTTCTGGTACCACACCCCCGCTCTTTTGCATAAGTTGAATCCCTCGTTACCAGATGTGTGCTGGAGGTGAGGGGAATCGGGAGCTGATGTTCCGCATGTGTTCTGGGCTTGCACTAGGATAGCTCCTTTCTGGAGACAGGTTCAATTGTTGGCTTTTGAGATCCTTCAGGTTTGGGTCCCTCTAACGCCCCAAAATTATATTTTAAATATTCCATTCCCCTCTCTGGGTCGTAGACTGGGTAGATTATTTCTATATATTGTAACTGCGGCCAAATGTCTGGTTGCTAGACACTGGAAGCAGGCCTCACCCCCCTTCTGGAGAAGCTTTATGCTCACGTATCAAAGAAGTTAGGGATATGGAATATCTTACAGCCCTTAAAAATGATGAGTTGGAGTCCTTTGATGCGGTATGGAAGATCTGGGAAGACTATTGTACTCTCCAGGAATTCTGACAAATTTGCTACATTACCCTACACTGTGGATCTACTTCATTGAGTAATCATTTTTCCCTATTGTATCTTGTCTTGTCTAACCTCCCAGTTGCACAGTTCCTATATTGTCTTTCATAATAGGTATGACTAATCGCACCGATTAGTAATGATGTTGAATACCTCTACAATAGTTAATTAGTGATATTTATATGCTGAGATATATATTCTGTGTGATTATGTACTGTATAATGTGCATGATATATGTTAATGTGTTAACATTTGAGCGAAATATAATAAAAATACAGTTAAACAAAAAAAAAGAAGAAGAGCGAAGAAGACGAGGAGCAAGAAGAGCGCTTTGGCGCTTCCTGTAATTTTGGCGGACAGCAAATCAGATTACAGAATAGAGCAGGGTGAGATGTGTGTGCGACGTCATGACTGGGATGTGTATGGTTGCGATTGGCTGGAAAAATCACAGGAC